>JAOEHY010039021.1:3540-33719 GCA_025447955.1 Psilopsiagon aurifrons | reverse complement strand
GCTGTGGTATGGAATACCTCTTTGGTCAGTTTGGGTCAGGTGTCCTGTCTCTGCTTCCTCCCGGCTCTCCCTCCTCCCTGGCAGAGCATGAGGCTCCGAAAGTCCTTGGCCAGACCAAACTTCACTAAGCCATAACTAAAAACATGGTGTTATCAGCGCTTTCCAGGACGAAAGTCAAAACCACAGTGCTGCACCAGCTACCAAGAAGGAGAAAAACGACTGCTACTGCTGAGCCCATAACATATGTTCATGAAAATATGGGCAAATGTACTTTGCATCTTTGTTTCAAAAAGCTGAAAAGCAAAAATAGCCATCCACATTGGTTGTTATCTACTAAAGTGCAGAGCTCTTCTGAAGCAAACAGACTTCTAATTGTTGCTTTTGTGGGAAATACAGTTTAAACAAAGCACCAGGGCACAATGGGGTTTATAAGACTCTGTTGTCAAATGCAAAGTGGGATGAAGCTATAACTCTGATGCTATACACACACACACATGGAGGTTTCCTGCAGTTCTGACACACAAAAGTCACTGATGAACATTAGATCACTCACAAACTGTTAATAAAGGTATCTTGCAGTAATTCTAATGAACAGTTCCCAAAATAAATATTGAAAGACATGTAAATAGCTTTGATTTATTAATGGGCATGTGATTTTTTGCAAAATAGAGTGTATTAAACTTCCTTCCCATTTCAGGGAATTCCCTTTCCCCTTCAGGGAACTCAGCTTCAACTGCTCAGGAAGTTGCCCAGCCAGCTGGGATGCAGACTTTCCCACTGGTGTACAGCTAGCAGTGTTAGGCAGCAGTAAAAACATTTCTGTGCTCTGGCAAGTCTCAGTTAATTCACAATCCCTTGAGTCCTGCAATCCTTTCTTTTCAAAGACCACAATGGCTTTTGGATCACAAGACAAGTCATCCTTGGCCTTATTATTTCTTTACATTACATGCCTTAGCTATTACACTTTTCTTTATTGCAGCACCTTTTGAGGCATTCTTTGTGACTCTGAGCATCATCTTTGTGCCTTTGCATATTTTCATATGCAATGAAAACTCATTAAAGAACAAATTCAGACACAACTTCTCATTTTTATATGCTTTCCAGGTTCCTTGCAATTGCATTCTCTGTTAAGTTGTTATTATTCTTTCTTAATCCTTATAAAAATACATTAATATTAAGTATATCAGTACCAGAATTACTATAGAGTGCTTTGGCCCTTTATTATCATGCTTCCTCATTTCAAAAACTTTTTCAAAAAGACTCAATTTGGGGAACTGTGGTATATCAAACGTGATTCACTAAGTGACTTCTCATAGCTCTTGCCTTTTATAATCCTTTTCCAAATTTCAGTCAAAGGTCTAGGCAGTGGTGCTAAAGGAAAATTTTTCCATCTCCGTTTCCAGTGATGTATAGGAAAAGCTCATACAGATCTTTGTCATCAAAACTTCCTTCTAAAAGAATTGATATGCGGATATAATAGATCAAATAGATACTATTACCTGGACAGTGGTAGCTATGAAACCTTGTGGGAGACTATGGTCTGAGCATCATTCAGTGTATACGCATGTACTGCTTTATGAAAAATTAGTGCAAATTAACTTCCTAAAATAATTATTTTCACAAAAGAGATACTTTGGCCAGAACACTGAATCTGAGCTCAATTACTCAGTCAAACAAGATCCATATCTTTCTGTTGTCCCAGAAGCCTAACCCCCAAACATGTAAGCATTGGAAAGATAGGAAGTCTTAATTGGTGCTAACTCTAAGACTTAGCTAAGGGTCTAGCTATTGTATTAGTTCAAATACTAGAACTTTATTATTTGTAATTCCATTCAGTAACGTATTGGGATTCACCCAAGAAACTCAGATTAGCTATTTTAAGCAATATTTTGGACCCTTTCATTAATATTTTGTATTATTAATTTACTCTTAGTTTGAACTTTATTTTTGCTCATCATTGTTCCTGGATATGAAGAAATTCAAGAGAAAGTCAATCCAACCCAGTTAAGTAATTTTAGTTGATACTTATCTGGAATAGCAGTGTGGAAAACGGTAAGTAGGAGTTAAATGACAAGTGCATAATTAGGTGCAAACTGCTTGCACATTTAAATGAAGTAAAACAATCAAATATCAAATAATGAAATAGAAGAGCTTTTAAAGAAGACTGTCAATATTTAAATGCCATAACTGCTAAATAATCATTAGTCATTTTCTGTCAGCTAAAGTATGGGAGTGAATTTTTTACAGTGCCTCTTGGATTAATTTAGATTTAGCTAGGATGTGAAAGTAATATTTCATGAAGCCTAGAAGCAGCTTTTCCACAGAGTTGTACCCATGGGTAAAATAAAATGGGGTCTAGGGAAAATAAAAACTGTCTTCCAGAAGTTCTGTGTTTTTGGATGAAGCCAGAAGGAGCTAAGAGCCTTATGAAATACTGTGCCTAGGCACATAACTCAGCACTGTAAATGACACTATGAGGGTTAGACACATACATTAGTTTCAGCAGTGCTGAGCTTTTCTGTGCCTAAATCCCAGGTCTCAATCTATCATCTTATTAAAGTTGACTTTGAATGCCTCAAAATAGCTTTGAAAACCAAAAGAATCAGTTGAACAACAGCTGCACAGGAATGAATATATCTCTGAGATAGTTTATTGAGCAGATGCCAACTTCTCCTAGTTAACAAAAAATTTATTCTAATCCACCATGAAATTGAAAACACAAATGTAAAATACTATAAATGCTGGAATGATAACACAGAAAAAGCAATCGTTGCAGCTATCTGAATTTATGTTCTTTCATAATTAAATAAGCAATTGTCGTGGTTTTAAACTGTAAATCAGCCACACAGTTTGTTCACTCACTTCCTTTCTTTTTCTTCCCTCTGCTCCTGGAAGAATGGGAAGGAGAATTGACAGAATGCAACTCCCACAGGTTGAGATAAGAACAATTTAGTAACTAATGTATAACACAAACCACTACTGCTACCACCAATAATAATAATGACAAGAGAAATACAAGAGAAAAGAATACAACAGCTCACCACGTATACCCAGCCCGACCAAGCTGCGCACCCCCACCACCCTTCCAGATCTCTGCTCTCCATTTCTGCATCCTGGGCATGACGTGCTGTGGCATAGAAAGCCTCTTTGGTCAGTTTGGGTCAGGTGCCCTGTCTCTGCTTCCTTCTGGCTCTCCCTCCTCCCTGGCAGAGTATGAGGCTCCGAAAGTCCTTGGCCAGACAAAACATCACTGATCCATAACTAGAAACATGGTGTTATCAGCGCTGTTCCAGGCCGAAAGTCAAAACCACAGCACTGCACCAGCTACCGAGAAGGAGAAAAATGACAGCTACTGCTGAACCCAGGACAGCAATCTAGAAGAAGACATTAAAAATACAGTAGGTAGGTATCCAGTGAAGATGGTTTCTAAAATGTTTAGGGTATATAAGATAAAAAGGACGGATAATGACCCTGCAGAAAAGCTTTCGTGTGATAGAAGGATGACAGAAACCTTTGCTCAACTCTCTGAAGTTCAGGGGTCTGTTTCTTTCCAAGTCTATCTATGGCACAATTTATCAGTTGCAAACGTATTTGTACATCCTTTGCTATACTGAGCTGCTGAGGCCCAGCAAAATGAATACTAAGATGTTCAAAAGTGATTAGTGAACCCTGAGAAGAGCAAAGTTAAAGGTTTAAATTAAGGCTTTTGAAAAGAGATTTGTGTTTTGACTTTGAATTCTCAGCACTTGTAGTTACTCCCCTCACCATAAACACCAATGACTATGGCATTAGAAAAAAAGACCAAACAAACAGGAGGGATGGCAGGGAAAAAGCAGCCTTTAAGAATTGTTTAGAGCCTCCTACATAACCTGACATCCTACTTCCCCTTGAAGAAACACTTTTACAAAGTGAAGCTGACAACAGTGAGTGACTGTTTTCTGACTCAATTTAAATCACCAATTAAATCCATTCAACACCTCTGTAATTGAAAGCAGGATTTCCATGTAGTGTAATAAAGGAACAATGACAATCGAAAGGACATGGGAACCAGCTAGCAGCCTCCACAGTAGCAATAGAATCATCGTGGTATTTGTGGGGAAAACAAAGTGGAGGCTCTTTCTTCCAAAGCTGAAGGTATTATTCTCTCACAGTGCTACATTTAATGTGTTTGTCAAACCAAGAATAAGTTAATTTAACTATGTGGCAATCCACCAGCTCACCCCCAAAAGCATACTGACAATTAATAAATACTAAAATTATGTGCTGTGTTGTTAGTTGGATTTATCAAGTAGGAGAAATTAGTGACATGCCTTTGCTAATGAAAATTTATACCCATAAATATTTGCTGCTGTTTTTCAGCAGATTTAAATATATCTTCCCGAATGAATATGTTCTATTAGTTGGATTTTTATTCTCCATTTCTGTCTCCAGAGAATATTATCCTCATTCTCTTCTCTGACTTGGAATATGAAATCTTAAGCTTTGCCTATTCTATAAATGCCTTTGCTTTTCCTTTGCATTCCCTGCCGCAGTGGTAGACCTTTCTCTATCACAGCATTCTCCACTGCTGACACTATCCCTTGAGCTCTCAGGAGCACAAACTGATGGTTAGTTTAGCATGTTTAGTTAAGAAGACTTCTTTGTTTTCTTCAACCAAGCATCAAAAAATTGTTATACAGAGGAGAAAACAAAAATTAATACAGAAATTCATTCCCACTGAGGCCTATTCTCAATGCCAGTGCCTGGCAGGTGATACCATCTCTGATGCGTGAAACAACACTGGGTTGGTTTATGAGCTCAAGAAATGCAGTCATGTATCAAGCCATGTGAGAAAAATCTTAGCTCAAGGGTGCAGCAGGTGAATATGCTCATGAACAGGGCTTTTCTGAGCACAAGGTACAGCCAGTTGGCAAACCTCTGATGGACAAGGTCTGGCACATTCAGTCACAGAGGAGAGTAGAACCTGACACAATGCTGCAAATGCATAAAAGGAAGCTTCAAATGTGTGGCAGCAGAAGTCAGGGGTTAGTTATGTGAGACTGCATTCTAGACCGGTATAATAGGGATCATAAAGACATACATACAGTGAACTAGCAGACTAGAATGTATTGCCCTCCTTTCCCCAACCATATAACACCTCTTCATCCTCTCCTTATACAATGCCTACTCAGCACCTTTATAATTAATGTTTACTAACCGGTCCACCAGAATTAAAGTAGATTAAAGAAGATTTAAACTACATACTGTAATAGCATTGAAGGAAACCAGAGGGCAAATGCTTTCAAAAGCTAAATCTGGGTGTTGATTAACTTCTCTGTGTGATCAAGAGGCTGTGAAAAAATTAACCTGTAAAAGGGGAGAACATCAATTTAATTTCTGGATGTTCACATCTAAATTATTGCAAAACACACTGATTCATTTTAAAGGTATAGTGCATTCCTTGTTGTCTTGAGCACCTAAAGTATTGTTTATCTCTACTTGTATGGACCATCTTTGATCTGCATCTGTGCCTTATTACCTTTTCCCTACAATCACAGAAAGTGATTCAGACCTCACAGCATGTTCTGTGTTCTTGCCACATTTCCATTTGTTCTCACTACAGAAGTTTAAATGGATTCACACTTGTCTCTAGGAATCTTGACATTACACAGTGCCAGTCTCTGCAGAGACTGGAGGTAGCACGGTAGCTTCTTACTCTCCCCAAGATAAGGAGGAATTTCAAGTAACACAAACTAAGTGCCCCACTGAAAGGTAATACAGCTTTATTCATCTGAGCTTTGTGTGTGTAGGTCCTGGTACCAGCAGATGGACGTGGGCTACTGTATGGGCTTGCATGTCCAGGTACCAGCAACTGGAGAAACTGGGGGTCCAGGGGCCAGCTACTGCAGAGATCCATGTCATGTATACATACCATTTCCCACTAATGGGCCTTCATCCCAAACTGCTAGAGATCAGGACTGGATTAGGCTGTCCATGTTTGCCTGAGTATTTCTGTCTGTGTTTATTTGTGTGGCTGTCCTTGTATATATGTATATATCTTTTTTGTATTCATTTGTGCTCATGAGTAAACAAAATGCTTTCACTAATTAAATACTTGTTCAAGTTTTCATTAAGCAAAGATCCAGGCTGACTTGAAAGTTTGAAAAGTAATTCAGTTATTCAGGGACCTGAAATGAGTTATGGTGCTTTAGTGGTTTGGGTTTGTTTTTTTTTTTTTTTTTGTGTGGTTTTGGAGCGTTTGGCTTTCTTTTTGGAACTTCAAGCAAAGCAGATACTGCCACAATAATCTTGACTAGCTGGGCTCAACTACATCTTATCTCACAGCTTACGTTCAGCACTAGTACTTGTTAAAGAGATGCTGGTGATCTGGGTTTCCATGGCAAGGCTTTTTAGTTGTGGGGCAAAGGAAGCCGTAGAGGTAGACTCTGTGGAAGGGTAGCAGGGGCTGTCCTATGCAGGGCAGAATTGGTTCCAGCTTACTCCAAAACAGACCTACATCCCTCCAAAACTCAGCTCATCAGTCACTCTGGTGGCAACTCTGTGAAAGCACTTAAGAAAGAGTAAAAAAATGCTGCACAGCAGCTGCGAGAAAAGAGTGATAAAAATGTAGAGAAAGAGCCCTGTAAACTTGAAGGTCATTGCTGCTTCCCTGTTGGATCAGTTCATGAAGGACTGCATCTCCTGTGATGGAGCCAAGGAAGATTGTGAAGGAGGAAGGGGTGTCAGAGACAAGGTGCTGTGAGCTGAGTGCAGCTTCTATACCCCAAGATCTTGAGCTGCTTGCAGGGTGGAGAAAAAGGAAGAGACAGGAATAGAGAAGGGAAGCTGAGCCTGGGAAAAAGGGTAGGTGGGGAAAGGTGGTTTTAGTTTTGTCTTTGTATCTCACTATCCTACTCTATTTTTAATTAGCAACAAATTAAATTAATCTTCCTAAGTTGTGTCTGTTTTGCCCGTGATGGCAATTGCTGAATGATCTCCCTATCTTTATCTTAACAAACAAGCTTTTCCATCTTATTTTCTCCCCTGTTCTGCTGAGGAGGTGGATTGAGAGAACAGCTGGGTGAGGGTCTGGCAGCTGTCCACTGTCAACCCACCAAAGCTGGTATGGTGGGACATCAGAGCATCAAGCACAGGGCATATAAAACTACAGAAACAAAAATTCTTCTCTTGCTATTGGTTATATCTTCCCCCATATATATATTCAGCTTCTTTGAACAATCAAAATAACACTAGGGAATAAATACTAGAAGCAACAGGGAGGTCCAGGAGCTGACAGCTGCTGCATACCTGTGCCATTTTATTATGCAAAACAATGTCCTTTTGGCTCAGGCCAGCCCAATCCTAGCTCATCACTTTCTGCCTGCAGTCTTATGTGAATTCTAAGCATCTTAGCCAGATGCTTGGCAGTAAACTGCCTCTTCAAAAGTGCCCGTGTATTTCTTAGCTCCTGTGTAATATCTGCAGTCCCATGTGGATGTCTCGGATACCCATGGCACTTATGTTTAGGCAACAGAAGTATACCCCACACTGGGAAAGAAGACAGGGAGGAGCTGCAATCCCCCTCTTCTGTATGATTAAGGTCTATTCCAACACATATGAATTGGAATAGGGAAGTCATCAAGAAAAATTTTTACATTATTATATGTTTCATTAAGACTCACATCTTATTACTCTTAAGCTATTAACTCAGTGTCGCAGGCTTCCTATCATCCAGGATGTTATGACTGAATTAATTTCATAATTATTCATCAGTTTAGCAAAATGATATCCACTTATTTTAGCCATAACCATAAATAAACACCATTCCCACATTTTTCTCCTGTTCATAACTGCATTCTTAGCAAGCTTTTTCCCCTCCTTTCTTCTCTTTGTTGGCAAGTTTTCAAGGGCAGTCAAAAACAATGTTGAGAAAAATCACAACTGATCCACTCATGACGGCTACGACGAGAACTGCTGCATTATAATCGCATGGGGAGACAAAGGCTGACAGCCTTTTTATGTTTCAGCAGCTATTTAAAGCTATTATCCTTGAAGGCAATGGCAGCTGCTGACCCTAGAAGGCTGAATCTGGTTAGTGCTAAGCAAGAGAGCAAGGGGCTGAGTGGTTTTAAGAGCCAGCCGGGCCAGCAGCAGCATAAGGGCTCAGTGCCCCAAGGGTTTGGCCCCTGACTGATAATATTTTAAAACTGCCTGGGCTGAAATGCTGAGTCTAGCAAGGTTACTTGTTCTTGCAGCTTGTTTCAGGTAGCAAAGTACCCCATGACTGTACAGGTAATAGCTCAGTTTAGGATCTGGTCTTGAGGGGTACAAAGTGCCTCAATTCCACAGGACTTTACTGGGAGGTGATGACGTTTGGCACTCTGTAGGGTCCAGCTCTAAGAACAAATATAAATGAAAGACTTGTCAACTGATTTCTCATGAAGCATTGCAGTGAAGATTGGCTAGCAGTATGACAAATTTGGCTTGGCTTGATAGATTAAAGTGATAATGCCAGTTAAAAGTTATGATGTAATACTGAGTATTTATTGACCTGGAGTGTGTTGTAGCTGCAATTCAAGGCAACTGGGAAAATTCTGTGGTGGGTAGGGATTAATCTATAAGGGTGATTAATTTCACTTGTAATGTGGCTGAATTAAGGCCAGTAAAGCCATACTGATTCTGTTGCAAAGCTGAAAAGATACTCAGTTTTTAAAACTAAAAATCTTAAGCTACAATCTTTTGTCTTCAACATGATCAGTCCTTTAAACTAAACTTACTGGGAAAAAAACTTCACAGTTACAATCACTGAAACCTTTATAATTTGCTTTGAGTCTTTGTTATAGACTGCCCTTGGAGCTTTCTTTACTGATTTTAATTAAGAATATTTCTGAGCTTGGCAAAGTAACACCTGAAACTGAAAAGAGATTTGTAATGACAACAGTACTGGAAATATTCACTTGTATTCAGAACATGGAAGTGATGTGCATTGTTGCCAGCTGGTACCCTTGATACTGCAACAATTTTGTTCAGCTCTGTGTAATCCTAGTAGTTGAGTTCAAGTACTATTGTTGTCAGTGGTAGTATTAGAATTTCTAGACAAATGCATTTTTAGGTTTTAAATCTGGTATGGGTTTGAAGGCTTTTCTGTCTTGTTCTTTGCCTTCCCCTTCTCTTGCTTGCTGCTATTGTGATTCCAATCATTTCAGGGGGAAGAATATTATTGGGAGGTTAGACACTGGATCCAGGCCTCTCTGAGGCCTGAATCATCATCATCATCATCATCATCATCATCATCATCATCATCATCATCATCATCATCTTGCTAGTCCTGTGTAAAGAGGATTTTCGTCATCTGCTAACCAGCACAGGACAATTCAGAAACCTGTTTTCAGTTCCTAATCCTGCAAGAGTCCCCTTTCCCCTTTACACAGCACTGCACCCTAACATTGATTTGCACATCACTGGATGGGGATCTGGGTGGTCTGCCCAAGATTTCAAAAACATTTTGTGGGAAGGGGGGGGGGAAAAGGAGGAAGACTTTGTTCCTCATCTTGTTTTTTAAAAAGATTGTTCCTAAACCTAGCAGAGAAGAGGATGAGCTAATCCTTGCATGGTGCCTGAACACCGCACTTCTCCCTCACCAATTTCACCTAAGACCTTTATGTAGTTTAATCATGGAGTAAGTGAGCAGCTGTTAAAAACATTTAGGTCTACTTAAATTAAATATGTGCTATAAATGATGATTACTTTTCTAAATGTTCCTTCAGTTATTACTGTAGCAAAGGAATTGGAAATAGGTACTGCAAAACAATATTAGTAGATTGCATTTACTGAGTAAAAAGATTCTTTTCTTAATTGTTTGTGTTGTAACATGAACATTTAACATAATGTAAACTCTGACATTTTTTAGCACAAACAAGAGTGAGTGTTCTCATACCCTCTTGCTCAGAAAATCTGTCAAATGCACAACTGTTAACAAGCAGTTTGAAAACAGTCAGTGTCTGCACTCACATGTTTTATTAATCATCATAAACAGAATTGAGATCAGATACTCTGCATGAAGTATATCAACTCTATTTGAAGATACAAACCTGAAAGGTTACATGCCCAGTTCTGATCTCACTCAATTTTTAATATAAATTATGGTCACAAAGAGTTTTGTTGCAGTATGCTATAATACCACAGAGCCTACTTAGTTTATATCACTTGAAGTATTTGGTCTGGGAGACACAATTCAAAAACATATGCTGATTCTGCTTCTACCACAAGGCCTACCACAGGAGCCCCTTTGTCCCCAAGTTGCTGTGTCAGCCAGGCAATAGGAAACAGGGGCTCAGTTCCCTCTCAGGAGGGCACTCATCAACTTCTCTCCTGGCAGAGAAGCACAGCCTAACCATCTGGCTACCAAAAAGCAAAAATGCTTTTGTTGCTTTCAGCTAAAGCTATGTACAGTCCCTGCAGCACTCAAAGAACTAAAGACAAAGACAACGTCCAAGAGCTGAGCACAAGTCAACAGGCTAGAAGTTTAGGTTTTTATTAGAGGAGGAATAGCTTCTGGAATTCACCTGTGAGCCTGTTTGAGCATTACATTAAACAGACTTCTGGTAAAATATTGAAATAATAATTTCAAGTAAGGGCTTGAAAAGAAGTCACCTCTCTCCCCGGAGCTTGGTTGCAGTCAAAGGTTAAGGGCAGTGATCTCCACCACAGAAATTCAAGCCTCCTGCCCTGGCTATGGGAGCTACTGATGCATCTTCAGAAAGCATTTGGATTTAAGACAGCAGCATGTCCAGTACTGCCTAGTGAGTAACATGGACGTCTGCAGTAATCTCTGATCCTATGGTGTACAGGCAGTATCAGCATTTGTTAGTCACGATTTATTGAGAATTGAGGGCATTTCTCACCTGCTGCAATCAGGGTCCTAGACAGCAATGTATTTTCTTGTTCACCAAGCTCATCCATAGCTAAGAAGCAGAATTATTCAGCAGCACCAGAAACAGCAACAACAAAAAAAACCCCTATGTGTAAGCCTTGGCAAGGCATCTCTAAGCAGCACACTGAGCTCGTAGCACGGCCCAGCCATATTTCAGAAGCAAAGAGATGCTTGTGCTCAGCTAAAGGGGAGCAATGCTGCAGCAGGCTGAGACTGGGACCCAGAAACTGCTACAAATGCTCAATTCTGGTAGCTGCATAAACCCACTGGGATCCTGCCCTACCTAGAGGAGAAAGGAGGCTGAAATTTAAGCAACAACTGACATCCAGCTTCTGAAAGAGAAGGGGTTAAAGAAATCTACAGTAAGCGCGTTCTTCCCCCTGTTTCCCCAACCTTACCACATGGCATTATGGAAGGAAAAGCAGTAACAGAGACAGTAATAAAATGACCAACTGTGAGGTCTAGTGGGTCCCCTTTCCTTTGCCTGCTCACTCAGGACTCCAAAGGGAGCTAGCTAAAGACATACCATGGGCTCATAGCAGCCCCCTTGGGCTGGCATATCAGGAAGGAAAAGCTGCATGCGAAGCCAAGATTCAGCCCACTGGGGAGGGAGCAGTGCCAGGGAGCAGAGCCTGGTGTCTACCTGGCCACACCATACCACCTCCAGAGAAGCTCCTGTTCCAGTATGTTTGGATTGTTATAAAGCAATTTTGATAACGTACCTGTGTTAAGATCATAATTAGATATTAATATTGTACTGCATAAATGATTACACACGTTTGCTCCTAAGCACCACTCTTGTGTAAAGTCTCAATGACTCAGAGCAAATCTGTATGTCAAAGTGAACCGTAACAGTTTTCCTGAAACTATCAGCTGAAAGTACAAACACAGAGTGACTCTGTGGGTTATACACTCAAATAGACATTAATTTCTTATATGGATTAATGCAACACTGAATAGAAGTTGCTGTGTTTCCTTGATCTGACAAGACCATCACAAACCTTTCCATGAATTTAGGTTGCCCAAACTGATTTTTAAGCAGCCCTTTGAGCAGCAAGTCAGAAACTTCAGCTGATTTTTCTTTAAATCTCTCAAACTGTACTTTTGATGTATGATACCTCAAAGTAACTGAACTGATACTTCTGAAATTTGCATTAATACTTGTTTCTAAGCTTGTCAAGCATGAGAAGAAAGACTTATCACTGCAGTGAAGCAGATCTTATCCCTCAGCTGTAGCACTAGAGCATGATGAATTGGTGTCTAACAAAATTCCTTAATGCTACAGGCAATGATATAATTAATTTTGCTTTTCCTTTTCACACTAAAAGTAAGAAATTTAGAAATACCTGTAAATGTTATGTTATCCCGCATCCCCATTGTATTAATCCTTAGTGAGGTACTACTATATATAAAATTTCACATTGAATTTTTCTGGGACAATCTAAATATCAAAGAAAAGTAAACTCTCCAGTTTTGAAGGAAATAATGCTTGAAGACATTAACATTCCTTATATTCATAGAAACATAGAATGGTTCAGATTGGAGAGGGACTTGAAAGATAATCTAGTTCAAACTCATATCACCTAGTCCAACTAGGCTATGCAGAAATTTCTTCAGTCTTTAATTTAAGGGTCTTTTTTTGACACATTGAACGATTTGGTATTGGCTGCTGTTGGAAATGGGATATTGAACTAGATGATCAATTTTTTGGCTGAGCCACTATGGCAGTTTCTGTCTGCTCTGTTTTGAGATGGAAAAGTAAAAAAGGATTTTGGAGGTTGGGTGTGACTTGTATTCAATCAGGTGTGATGTATTTGTCCCTATAATAAATGACTTTTATTATGTATAGTGCAATAAAAGCAATAACAAAAAAAAAAAAAAAATGACTTGGGCACTTCTGAATGTGTAGATCTGTGTAGTTAAATGAAATGCTTGTCTCCAAAGAAAATAAACACTTCCAAGAAATTTGATTTTGAAGAATGTAAGAACAGTAATAAGCTCCTAACCATGAAGTTTCCTTTCACTGTCTGCCTGTTAAGAAATATTTGCTTGAAAAAATTGCCCAGTTGCATATCATTTTCAAAACTAAACTACAGATAAAGTCAAATGAAAATATCACTAATTTTACACAGAGCAAAATAAAGTGGCTCAGTATCACATAATTATAATGCTAGCTAAAAATATGCAATAAACAACTCCTACAAAATCCAAAGGCAGAATTCTTCATTTATTTTTCAGCTACAAAAACTAAGGCATTAGCAAACCTAGTTCTAAAGATTGCATTTTAATATTGTCTGTCATTGTGAGAAGGACCACTACACCTGTAGAGAGCAAACCAAGTTAAATGAAGTTTAACAACTACACATTGCTGTAATTAGACATTAATAACTAGCAGTCAGGAAAGTCACAGAGAATTACAACAGTGTATTATTTGGCTCTGTTATTTTAAGTTTTATAGGGATTCCTGTTAATTAAGGACAATATTTACCTAAAGTGTTTAAGTGAAAGTTACAATACTTCAGGACTAAAACCAGTTCCTCAGTTACTCATAAATACATTTTCAGCTCTGTCGGATAGAAAACCTTCCTTAACCAATAGAAATGCCATCACCTACGTATTAATTTCTGTGCTGATATTTCAGCCACAGATGTAACTCCCTATGCATCTCCCTCTTTAATAGCTCTGTAGAGGCTTTGTCTGGCTGTGTTGAATTAAAAATGGATTAAAATACACTGGAGCAGGTGTACTATTTCAGATTTGAAACAAAGTTTTCATTTCTGCAAGACCATTGTCTCTTCTGTTTGGAATTTACGTATTTCATGGAAAAGCCTTCAGGAGTATATGAAGTAACATTACAATCATTTGTCACTCATCCTACCTTGAGAAAGAAAATGTATGTTCAGTGTAGGGTTTTGTTCTTTTAAAAAATAATAATAAAAAAAAGTATGCCTACTGCTTGTGTTCCCAGATTCTATTGTCAAACAGTACTATATTTTTTCTTCTAGAATGACAGTTATGGAAGCCAGGACTAAAGATTTAGCCCTAAAGGTAAATCTCAGTACACAGTAGAAATTAGAAGGGTTTTCCCTTCTTTTCAGCTTCTAAGGGCTTGAACATGGTCGTCTTCTTGCCCTTGGGAAGCCCTTGTAAGGAGCTGTAGGACTCAGAACTGGAGGTACTTCTCTTTCGCAGTCACCTGGCAAATATGTGAAATCAGAGCACAAGCCATTGCACGTAGCTCAGGTTTTCTCTGTTTATTTTGACAGTTTTTTCAGGAAGTCACCCAATGTAAGAAAGTTTAAAAGTATCTGACTGACCTTACCTGTCCCGGACTCAGCTAGGATAGGGTTCATTTCCTTCCTAGTAGCTGGTGCAGTGCTGTGGTTTGGCCTCAATCTGAGAACAATGCTGGTAACGCACCGAAATTTCAGTTGTTGCTCAGTAGCACTTTGATCAAGGACTTTTCAGTCTCTCATGCTCTGCCAGTGAGGAGGGGCACGGGAAGCCAGGAAGAAGCAGAGACAGGACACCTTACCCAAACTAGCCAAAGGGGTATTCCATACCACAGCATGTCATGCCTGGTATATAAACTGGGGGGAGTTACCCAGAAGGGACCGATCGCTGCTCGCATTGGGCTGGGTATTGGTGAGCAGGTGGTGAGCAGGTGTATTGTTTATCTTTGCTCTTTTTGTCTCTTGAGGAGTTTTATTCCTCTCTTTCTCTTTATTTCCTTTTATTATTACTATTACTACTATTACTTTTATTATATTTCACTTTATATCAATTATTAAACTACTGTTATCCAAACCCATGGTTTTTTACCTCTTTTCTGATTCTCGTCCCCGTTCAACCAGGTGGAATGGGGAGGAGATGAGGAGAGAGGTTGCTACTTAGATGCCAGCTAGGGATAAACCATGACATAACTGTAGGATCTGAACTCCAACTATTTTATAACAGCCAACCCTTTTGGGACCTCTTGGTCTTCAGTTCCCTCAAAACCAGGGTTTCAGATTTTTCTCTCACATCTCCATTCAATTCAGCTTTTAAACTTCTAGACAGTACAAATCTGTGAATGGTAGTCAATCCCTTCCAGATAGTCAAGGATGAAACTTCTGAAGATGTACTACTGTCTAATTTAAAGAAAACTGCCAAAGTTCCCTATTTGAAAGACTGTACTAACCACTTAAAGGACATCCAGTTTTATCTTGTTTCTAACAATATTAGAAAGGAAAAATTTCTCTTACCATCCTCCACCTGTCTGTTACTCCCTACAGCTTAAATCTTCCCCCAGGGTAAAGAGACTTGATGAAAGTTTGCCTTAAAAAACAGGAAAATAAACCTAGATATAAAGTCTAGATTCTTGAATGTTCCTGAATTAGTTTACATTTTTATAGAGTCTCCTGCTAATATGGAAAAATCTGAACTAATAATACTTAGACAGAATTTTAAATCATCTGCTTTACATGTGGTAAGATCTGTTGACCAGGCTCTGAAGTTATACTGTCAAACGGAATCTGTGGATTTTTGTCAAAACACAAGGGAAGAGAAAATTTCTAAAGAAATCCTTTAACATATTGGGTGCTTTAATTTTCTTGCTTTTCTTTCCCTCCCAGCATATCACTGTTCCATCACCTGCTCTGATGTTAATCAGAATGACTGGGTCATCCTCTTTTATAAGCTTGCTGGATTAATTCTTTTTCAAGGTCATCTGTGAATTGACTTTAGTAACCAAATATAAATTGGATGGTATTTTAATATTCTGCCCTTTCCATGAGCTTTAATCTAGAAGTGATGAGAGACAAAAAGAAACCCAAGGGAGTTTGCATTTTGGGAAGCAAGATGATGAGTGCCATTATCCAATATCTTTATAATTTCTCCTGCCTTGGACACCCTTATCTTTCCTACTGAGTTCAAAGGGAGTGGAAAGAAATTCAACATCTTCCGGAAACAGTGTTTTAGTATTTTAAGTAATATAACTGCATATTATCCCTGGATAAATTTGTTGATATTGGTATTTGAGACACTTAAGCTTGACATTCAGAGTTCTGTGCTATTATGAATGCATCTTTACTAAGGCAAGTTCTCTGTCTCTCTCTTTGATGATGCCTTTCGAAATGTAACATTAAGAAGCAATATTTTCCTTAACTGTATTTGTAAAGATTTTAAAACAGTTTAGGAAACTGGTTTTGGGCCATCACCCAGCAATAAGCTATTTTAATTGTGTAATCAACAGTTACACTGATTTTTTAAAAAACCCTATGAAATAACTGCAGAATTTTGGGTTCAAAGGGCAAGATTTCAAGTTGACCAGTTGAATAAGGATTGCAGATCTGAAGAAAATACTTGAAGCAGGCAGACACATGGACATTGAAAAGCATCTACAATCACAATTTCTTCAGTCATTACAAGAAAGAGATATCAATTAAATGAAATATGTTCTTGGTTTTGTTTCTGTAGCACAAGAAAGGTACAGGGTAAGCACCTTTTAGGTACTTACCTAAAGGTAAATTTAGGTATGTTCAGAAGCAAATAGGGATCACAGGGTCCTTCCTTACCTTAAAGGTTTTATTCCAAAATATCACTGAGTTTGTGAGTTAGTCACAGTCTTTTTCAAGAACATGAAGAAAGGTAGACAGAAATTCTGTTGCTTTAAATTGAAAATGAAATTACAAATAGAATGAGAAATGGAGAGTATCTGCTAAGGATTTTAGACTGTGCTATGGAAAGAGGAAATAGCCCAAAACACTCATGATGCTATCAGTACAGCAAATTTACAAAGCCAACAGAAAACCTGGAAGTAAAATTTGCCCCATTTGCCTCAGTATTTTGGGGAATGAGTGAGTGTTGTTCAGATCAGGACGGGTTTGAATTATGGCTTTGATGTGGAACTATGTAAAATTCTGGGGTTTGCTGGGATTTTGTTCTAAGCCACAAACAGGAGGTGACAGCTGCTTAGTGTTTTAATTTCATATTCACAAGAACTGCAAACAAAACCCAAAATAAACAGCTTATAGGATGAACCTTTGTCCATGCTCTGTTTATGAGTTTTGATTTCACTGCCATTCAGTCCTTCCAAAGGCTGATCTGTATGAAATCAAGATAACAAATTCAGCTCTTGCTTGTCTCCTTTCTTTATACTTTCTTTTTGAAAGTATGTGCCAAGCAGATAGTGCTGGAAAGCTAACTGTTTCCTTTTTCTGCAGAATTTATACATTGTAGGTAAGTACAGTGCATACTGCCCCGTGTCATCAAGGCTTTAGCCATTATGAAGTAGATGACTGCAGTAATAAGAATTAGGCTTGACTCCTTGCCTAGAAATGGGTATGACATTCTGAGGCTATTCAAAATATCCAATATAAGAATTACAGCATTAGGGCAATGAAGCAGAGGAGAATCATATGTTATAATCAATACTTTGTACTCGTTTCTCTCCAGACTGTCTACAGATTTTTTATTTTAAATGCTTACAATCTGCATATGTTTATAATCTGAAGATAATAGGAGAGTTCCCTGTTACTTTACAGAAGCATATCAAACATTTTTATCTTAAGAACAGAAATCAGGCTTAGTGTCAGGCATGCTGGAATGCTAAAGCCCCAGTAATTTCAGTAACCTACTTCTTTGTCACTGGATAAGAGCCACTTTTCACTTCTGCTGTGGACAGCAACAAGATAACGTCAAACTAGAAGAGGTATTTTTTAAAATGCATTCTTCTAAAATAGAAATGTTTTCTCTTTCTGAAGAAAAAGAATTTTGACATTTCCATTTCAATGACTTTTCCAGAAACCATTAATTTATACTTTCTAACCTGTTTTGCCATTTTAGCCTTTCTGAGTATAGTGGCAAAATTCCCGCTATAAATGGGAGTAAAGATTTTCTTTTCCATTTATACAGTTTTTTTTGTTTAGACACTTGGGTGGGCCTCTAGTTTTCAGATACTGTTTTGCTACTATCCCTGTTCACTCAGCCCCTTTACCCTGTTTTTCAGGCACAGAGGGTTGCTGGTTTAAGTGGTAAAATTTACATGCAGGGAGACCCTGTGCATTCAGGTAGAGGATCTATTATTTATGTGTATTAGGGATAATCTATAAACCCCATCTTGGAGAACAAGTTGGGGTCAAATAGGTCACCTTGGAAAATATGGCACTATAAAGAGAGTAAGTATGGCGCATGGCTCTAAGGTATTTGTCTTTCTCCATTCAGGTTTTGAAATGAAACCATTCCACCCACGTCTTCTCACTTGTCGAATTCCCTGTCTGTCAGCACTGGAACAATTGAGTTTTACTCCTGCAAAGGTTAATTCTGTGCTTGTGTGCCTGACTGTTTGAGGGTGTATTACACATTGCATGTAGCAGCTTGACATAGCCATGGGACAGCACTTCCACCCCCTGAGCAGGCAGCCATACCTAACAGAAGAGCCACTGAAGTGAGCAGTTTGTGCCAGATACAGCCATAGCCGTGATCAGGTTTACTAGTGACCACTGCAATGGGTAAGACAGGCAGGAGCTTGAAAATCTGCATGTGACAGGGGTGTGACAAGCAGGAACCCCTTGATTTGTCCTGGCCCCCTGGGGTTATTGGCCCTAAGCAATGGGCAAAGGGGAGTATGTGCATGGAAAGTGGCACTTTCTCAGGCCAACACAAGTTCAGGCTTCCAGTAAGTCCATCTGCAAGTGCCTTAACTAGCAAACATATGGACCAGGACAGGGGGGGCTGAGACATGTCACCTGTCTCCTAGATACCCCTGTGCTCTTCTAAACCCTACAACCCCCTTCTATCAGCCCTCTTCATATCTTCTGGCCAGGACTCTTGAGCACAAGGATAGATCCAGACTGGCAAGTTGCTTCTCTTGAGGATTTTCCTCCTGAGCAGGAGGTGCACTATCACCCTCAGCCCCATAAAGGATGATTTCTAGTGCTCTCCATACTCTCTATTTTCTCTCTTCCCTTACCTATAATAGGAATGACAGGATTCAAAACAAAGACTTGTCAGGGGAGGAGTGTTGACAGTCTGCTTGAGGTTTTTGTACAAGATCTGCTTGAGGCTTTTGTACAAGAGGCCTGCCAGTGATGCAGTTCTGTTTCCCTGGACAGTGTAATTCAGGGGCTTGTCTGGAACACATTTTGCTCCGCAAAATAACTTTTTCTTACTTTCTAACATGGTGAAGAAGCCACAAAATTGTAGAAACTTACACCATGAACTGAGTGAGCCCAAGAATATCAAAAGCAAAGAGAGGACTTGCAAACTCATTAATTTTCCTGTCCCATTACCAGTCTTGTGTGAATTAGGGCTACAACTTTCACACTGGTATTCAGGAGGTCATTTGTCACACATGGAGAAATAAATTAGGGGGATCACTAATGGTGACAAGCATACAAGACTACTTAACAGTAGAAGCATTTCAGTCCCTTTGGGAATGAGAAAAGCAAGATTTCATGCCCCTCTGGTCCAGTTGCCATAAATCCAGCATATCAGCAACAAACGTATTCAAGCACACCTCTTAATTGGATATATGCATGCAATTAATGTGTGACAATACACGTTTAAACTTAAAGCCTTAAGTTAAAGGTTTATATAGAGCTTAGTTTTCAAGGAAGGATGTGTCATGTAACATTTGCTTGACCTAGAAAGAAAGTAATTTAAATTATCATAAGATTCCTTAATCCTGGTAAACTTATTTTCCTGAGATAAATTGAAAATCCAGTGGCTCTTACAGACTTCTCTTGTGCTTACAGGCTATTCGCCTCACATTGGGGAAAAAAAAAATAGAAAAGGAAACCCCCCTGCGTGTATTGCATGATCAATTATAATGAAACTGGTAAGCTAAACTTTACAGTGTCAGGACGGCATAAATTCTCTTTGTCATGACTAATATGGCCAGTCTGGCAGGGGAATCCAGAGTCAGAAGCTTTATCTCATCTGTCTGTCTCCCTTGCCTGTCTCCCACCAAAGAAGTCTGCTAAATCAAAACCATCAACCAAGCTCCCTTCCCGTTTCCCCTGGAAATGTTATCCATTGTGAATAGTGGCTTGAAGTCACAATTACTTCAGCATCTTTATTAAAACATAATGTTGAGATTTTAGCTAAGATTAAGCATGTTCATCCCCTAAGTTTTATTACACTGAAATAGAAAATCTTTGGGAATTACTGAACGAAGTAATTTTTCCCTCTTTTTTTAATATTTAAAGGCTAAAGAAGGAAAATCCCCTTTTCATACAGTGGAGCAAAGCACAGGTAAGACTAAAACCAATACATTTAAAAATGGATGATTCTCACTGGCTTTACAGCAGCAAACATTGCCATCCTGATCCTGATGTGGCAGGAGACTAATTGAGAACATTTCAGCAAAAGCACTCCTCTAAGTATTTCTGCAAGAGCCTTTTCCTTTGTAATGCAACTTGAATATTGTAGACAGTCCTCAATTTAGTATCGACTTCAAAGGAACAATCTCTATCAAATGCACTATGTTCCTAGCTCATTTGAAGATGGAGAAGCCCTTTCTGTCAGGGAAGAAGAAAGGAAAAGAAAGAGGTTTGTTTAGTCCAAATCCCCACTGGTTGACTTCCAGTACATCAGAAAGCTGGTCTGTAGTCAGTCTCTCTAAATAACAAAAAGGAAAAAAAATAAGACAGCTCAGTGATTAATATGCTCACTTGAATATCAGAAATAGATAGATAGATACATGTTCAAATACTTCCTCTGTCAGGCTGTGGAGCAAGGATGTGAAGCAAAACCTCATGTTTCAGAAGAACAGTAAGTGATCTCAGGTGAGTTTCCATATTAGTCTTTTCTGACAATTTTTTTTCAGTGGTTATAAATTACAGAAATAATGTCTGCAGCAGAAGCAGTTCTGCTTAGTCATGAAAAAATCCCTTAACCTTCAGGCTACAGGATTTCCCTTATCTGTCCTTTTGCTATCTGATTGCAGTTAGTGCAAGATTTTATGCAGTAGATGTGCTAAGCTGATTTGATTCATCTGAGATCAAAGACTAATACAGAAGGGGCAATTCTTGTCAAGTGTAAAGTCAAGCTGGACACACATGTCAAATGGGTAAAGCATAAAGTACAGGAAAGAAAATGGGTGTGGAGAGCTGCCTTCGGAGGGTTACATAATGGCATAGCAGAGGCTTTGAAGATCCATTCTTTAATTGGAAATGATGGCATGATGCCTGAAGTCCTTTCTGGATCCAGTTGGGTGCTCTAAGGGTAAAAGATGAAGGACAGTAAGTATATACATAGGATGGACATTTGTGTAGTGCAAATCTTCAGACCTTCCTTCCACCCCTTCACATGCGGACACAGCTGCAGTCCCATGAACCTGTACCTCACCCTCATGCAATCTCACTGTACCCAACCTCTCCTCCCAAGAGAAGTCTCTTTGGCACCCAGACTGCCCTGGAGGAGTGGACATAAGCAGAATATGCTCTGCCAAATATGCATCTTATTTATAGCTGACACAGAGTATCTATTGTTCTTGCATTGTTTATGCTTTTATTCTTTATTCCCTGTGGCATCTGCTAATATATTCTTGGTCTAATCCTTATCTTTTACTGACACACTTCAGAAGCATTTCTAGATCTCTGGGTGGAGAAGGGTTTGACATTTCTCTTCTAGTTCAGATCAACATCACATCAGAAGGGATGGGTCAAACATTTGCAGCTCTCATGCCTTTATTATGTATTAGCATTCAGTTGTTTCTCACCTCTTATTGACCTTTCTATTCAACTAATATGAAACCAAGGCCCTTTGAACCTAAGTGCCAAGAGGTGCAGCTGTATTGCTTGCTTCTGCCCTGAGTAATGGACAGCTAAAGAACAGTCTGTAACACATGCTGCTAGTGCATGTATTACCCAAGAAAATGCTACTGAATGTGACCAAACCTCCCAGGGAACTTGTCCTCTCTGTTGAGCTCATCAGTACCTAAAAAATTTCCTGTAGATTCTAACTTCTCCCTTACCTAATATTGTCTCTGATAAGCACTGAGTTACAAATTACTGTGGTTGTCGTTTGGTACCACATAGAAGTAGACAAAGTGTATGTGGTTGAAATCTGAAACCAGGGTAGCAGCAGTGATAGTCCCTGCCTCCTCGGACAATCTCTGCACACTGACAGTCTTCAAGGGCAGCTTCTGGCTGGCATCACAGTCAATGATGGCAGGAAGAGAGGCCACTTTTTTTTCTCACATCCTGTTATTATGGCTTATTTTAAATATGATTATATGGGTATTATTTTTGTATTTACCCAACGATAGTTATGGCTTTATCACAGATTACATATCTTTCTCAAGTCTTCCCAGAATATTAGGGAACCAATAATCACAAATGTTCAGATATGGGCAGAATGGGCATATGCACACTCATTGCATATAGGTACACAATTCACATAGGTGCATTTTCCCTTTTACCTACACACACCCATGCTAGAACAGATTAGCTACAGGCTCAGATGGGCAGCTTTACAAGAGACACATGTTGTTTACATGTGTAGTCTGGAGCCTTGTACTGCATGGCAGTACAAGGACTGTATCTTTGCTGATATTACATGATACAATCTACTGGAAAGAAAACCAGGGCCTGACACACAACCATAATGCAAAAAATAAAAATAGCAATTATACTTTAAAAAACCCTGTTTGTGAATGAAAATGCAGATCAATTCTACTTTGTGGATTATGCTAATGCATGGAGTATGTGACTGCATTCACCGACATGAATTTGGTAAGCAGAAGCTTGTTTTACTCTCCATGGGAACAGTTGGTCTTTGATGGCTTTAGCGTTGATGGAGCTTAATTTTTAAGACTTTGAAAAACAATATTCTTGTATGTCATAACAGAGATGTACATTTCATTTAAATTGTGTGAAACTGTCAGAGCTGCTAGGATTTTAACCATAGTATGGAAGAAATGCAGGTAAGGCATATCCACTATTTAGATCAGTAATTGTTTCTGGAAAATAAAGTTAAAATATTATTTTAATTTTAATTTTTCTGTTTGGATTAGCACAGACTAACACCCCAGTTCTGAATATCCCATGTCCTGGAGTGTGGAAAGTCCATAGGAAGACACTAAAATTTTTTCTTGAACCTATCTTCATTCAAAATAGACTTATTCCAGAGCATAAAGGCAACTTCCTTGTGGGGTTTGTTCATATAAAGTTTCAGGAACCTAAGCACAATTTTATGTGTATGGAGCCATTTAGGGTAAGTACCGCTGAATACACGTTTAACATGCAAGAGCAAAGAACAACACTGTTGGCGTTTTGCCATGATAAAGAGGAGAGAAACCATGTGCCATACAGCAAGATCCTCTAAAATCTTCTCCTCCTTCTGCAGTATACAAATAATCTGAAGTCTCTGGCTGTACCTCTTGCAAGCAAACAATGAGGAACATTTAAAACATTAGATTTTCTTGAGAAGGAAATGCTTCAAGAAAGGGCATTATTTGAAAAGGGAAAGGGGGAAAATGCATCAGTAAAGTGAACCTTTTCAGTGGGCCAGTCTCACAAAAAGAATGGCAATAAATATGCCTATAAAAGGTATGTTTAGCTCCCATAACCTCCAGGACAACAATTATTTCACTAAGCTCAGAATATTCTTCCTTCCTTTTATTTTTTTTTTCATTTTGAATTAACTGCTTGTGTAGACAAGCATCTGCTGCCTCTCCGTCTCACAGTTGCTCTCCTGCATTTATTCTTACTAGTCTGTATTCCCTGCCCATTTTCAAGCAAATACTTCAAGACTCTTTAATGGTCAGTCAGGGCAAAAGGCCAAGAAGTGAAATCACCTCTTTGCCAATTTCCTTCTATTTTACTTTATTTCCCTAGGAAAGTTTGTCTCATCCCCAAAAGTCTGAGAGTACCAGAAGTTTGTTGTATAATTGCAATTCTATGGGAAGTTACCGAAATTTGTTTTTTTCTGACTTTAAATGAAAATTCATTAATTTCCCCAAATGCTTGTATTTAAGTCAAAACCTGATAAAAGACTAGAAAACTTGGGTAGGATACATGAAAATCTGAATTAATCTGCTATTCTCATTTTCTTATTTTATTCCTAGGATGGGAGGACATCAACACTGTGCTCAACATTTTCCCAGACCTCTGAAATCTATAGTTTACACAGGCTACTGATGGCATTCCTACAGACCAGGAGGGAAATGGCATAAAAAGGCACAAACTCATTCTGACAATAATGCTTTTTAAGGATGGCCTTTGAGCCACAGAGTAGCTTTGAGGCTGTGAATGCTCCTCAGTATGCAGTGGGTCTCCCACAGCTGCTTAAAAGAATATTTGAAGAACTGCATGCCATCTTTCTGGGAAAACTGCCTTTTATTTTAGCTATCACTGTCCTTTGCTCCATGCTGACCGACCTGCATCACCTGGCATCAGGCTGCTGTGGGGGCTGCTGTGGGGGCTGCCCAGCTGTGCAAACATGCTGCTATCACCAGCACCACCTCACACCTCAGAGCCTGTGCTGCACTGGGCAACAGCAGCAGGAATGTGGCCCCTGGACTTCCTCTGATATATCAACACTGGGGAACTGCTGAACATGAAGCTCAACTGGGGCAATCAGACAGTGCTACATAGTACAGGATACGTGAAGAATTTGGAGGGTGGAACAAAATGAATAGGAATTATCCAGTCAACAAAAGGAAGGAGAGAGGGCTAGAGTGATAATAAAAAATGTATTTATAAACTACAGTATTTTTGGAAAATATTTTAAGTGTTTAATTTGAGAGTTCTGAAGTTCATTTCCCCCAGCTAATTACAGGATTGGAATCTTTCTTCATAACTCATTAAAGAAAATGGAAGTGTTAACAGAATATATTATTTTTTTGCATAATTAATAATGAACATCTAAACTGAACAGGCTTTAAGGGGGACATGTGCATGGTAATGCTACAGCCACATCTTTTCATTTGTTTGGTTTTGTCAATGCAGTCCATCTATTGAATGTCCCTTCAGTGGGTCAGGATTAGTATTATTTCATGTCCATGTCATAAATGTAACAGACGTACCACTGTGTTCACAACAGTGAATCACAAATATCATTCCTTGTTTTTAAAGAAAGACCCATACCTATGTGATAATGTCACTGGAAATTGTTATTACAGTGGACAGGAACTTGCATGACCCCTGCTGGGTTATCTTTTCCAAACTGTGGAAATGAAGCTTGTAGTCCTTCTGAGAGATGAGTAATTAAATTCTTACGATCGTGCAAGTTGTTACAATAAGACGAAAATTCTTATTTTCACTTCCTGTCCTTTTCCCTAGAAAACTGCTTTTTTACTCCCTGTTGCAAGTTGTTTGACTGAATGAAGGGAAATTCATGAGAAATCTTGGCACACTTAAAATAAGACAGTTCTCATTGACTTCA
Source organism: Psilopsiagon aurifrons (assembly GCA_025447955.1). Lineage (NCBI taxonomy): Eukaryota > Metazoa > Chordata > Aves > Psittaciformes > Psittacidae > Psilopsiagon > Psilopsiagon aurifrons. Next base: position 8,437 of record JAOEHY010039021.1, on the reverse strand, counting down.
AGAGAATCTGATTTTTAACTCAGGTATTTTCTTAAAGAAGAATATAACCCTTTAGAGAGAAAATACTGCTTAAGCACAACTTACATGTGAAATGTGTGGCTGTCTTATTTGATAAACCACTTCTTAAATACAGATATCAATTTCATGAAGCACTGAGTGAGGAAAGGAGGATTTAACCCATAATTTTTGTGGAACACTGCCAAACAACAGTGATTCTCATTTTTTGAAATACCTGTTTCCATTCGGTTATTTAAATTACTACCTGTGTCTTAACAGAGCACCGAAAGATGGGGAATGTGTTTTGACTTCACTCACAATAAACTCAGCAGAAGGATGTCTGGATCTAGTAGAGATACAGGCTGGAACAAGGGGTTGGAAGAGGGCTCATAGGGCCAATGCAGCCTCTCCACTGCCAATCTGTGTGGACTCCAAAGGGTTGCCACAAGCTAAAAGGCTGGAGCCATGCAGAGAAGCAGTGATGCCAGACTATGTTCTCCTTCCTTTTTTCTCCCTCTCCAAAGTTTCCAACCCCAAAGAAATCTGTATCATCAAGAGACCACAATATGTTTCTTCACCTGCACAGGAGAGGTGATAAAAGGAGGTGCACTTCAGCAGCCTTCCTTTTGACTAGGAACAAAGAGATGCTACAGCTGCTTCTGCTGTTAGTCACTGCTTCCAGGTTTTGTGGTAGAATGGGTAGACAGATCCATTTCTGGATATTTTCCTGTATCCCTCTGGGGATTAGATGTGTCACAGACACTTAGTGACCTTAGTTGTGCCCTATGCATCACACTGTTATGTGATCATTTCACTTGACCCCTTCGCAGCCAGGCAGATCTCTTTTACTGCACCACCCATCTATCTCTGTGAAGCACAATACAGCTCTTAGCAAGAACAGGATACTGTATCTCACTACAAGACTACTTCTCATGAAAATATATCCCCTTAAGCCCTAGCAGTTGCAAAGTATTTGCTTGCATATGGCTGACATATTTCCTGTTTAGTCACAAAAAGAATAGTTTTAATTTACCTTATAAAGAATACAAGATTCACCCTAAAAGAAGTAGCTTTATTAATTCAGCCCTTCTCACATTACTCCTTAGTCAAAATGTACATATTGTTATTAAAGAGATTCAGTTAAATAATGAAACAAAAAAAGAAATGACTCTTAGTGAAATTACAATTAAAACAATCCACTGCTTTTTCAAGGGCTAAGATTTTACAGGCAGAAGTCAACAGCTAAATAACGCTTTCACTACTGACCCAAACAACGACATTAGGACTTACACATCAATCAGTCATATAACATTCACATTCATGTAATAAAGTGGGGTTTGTATGTAGAAATTTAGCTTCCTCATATGCTGACTGGTACCAACATTTGTGTGTGAGTGAAAGCTAATCTTCTTTTTCAAGAAAGGAATTCTTCAGGAAAAGCCCATGAAAACACTTAGCAAAAGAGTTTTCTTAATTACTTACCATTTCTTATCTACTTAAAAAGAGCTCATTTCTGGAAACCCAGCAGACCTGTTATTTTTTAAATGTTCTGCAGGGCTTTAGGGGGCAGCTCTGGGGGCAAAGAGCAGGCATGCAGGCAGATCAAGCAGACGTACAGCTGTCTCCATTTCCTGCTGGCAAAGGACTTCAGCTTTGGCATGCAGTGTTTTCATCCTTCTGTGCAGTGCAAGTTCCTCCGATAAGACTGGACTGCCTGGGGCACTAGTGGCCGATGTGTTGTTTCTAAATTGCTGATTCAAATATAGCTTAGAAAATTAAAGTCATGGCCTGTGTGAAATGAGCCACTGGTGCCCATCAATTACCTGGCGGAAAGGCCGTCCCAGGCAGTTCAACTCACACCCTTGCTGACAGCTGACAAAGGAAGCAAGGGAGCAAATGTTTCCATGGACTAAGCTGCTTTCTCCTCCCCAAGGATAGAGCCTTAGGTCTGAAGCATAAAACTGGAAAATTTGGGGCTTCTACGTAATTCCTTCTATTTATAAAGGTTAGTTTCAATTTAGTTATGATAAATTGACTCAATTTGGAAAGAGAAAACAAACTGAAGCTGTAAGATTGCAGGGACATATTAGGAAAAGAATCATCAACATTCCCTCGTAAGACAGAGGTAGTAAATCTGTATCAGCCTCTCTTCTCTCTCTAACTTATCAAGCTCATTTGGGGAAAATGGCTCAAGATACTAACCTGACAGGTATTTGTAGAAGATTGGCTTTTGTACATTCTCAAGAAATATCAAAGGGCTAAAGGAACTTGGTTTATTTAGTTTAGGTACCTTTGCTAGATCCAGTGGAGAGCTGGAGATCAGAATACTGGAAGACAAAGCTTCCTAAAGCAAACTGAGATGCCCCTTTCCAGCTCAGGCAGACAGTGAGTATCTCTGCACGCTCAGCTGCACAGGCATGTGGTTCCATGCCTTTGTCCTGATGCACTGTGAAGAAGAACAAACATGGGAGTGACAGCTGCAGTAGGCAGCAGAGCTCTGAAAACATAGCTGCTACAACACTGTAGATTTTGGCTTTGGCGGCTGTGTCATCTCTACACCTTTATTAACCAAAATTTGATTTCATCTAGAAACAATCCAAACATTCTTGCTTTGTTATGGAAACCTATTTTCCACAAAATCAAGTCTACTGGCATCCAAATTTAATTACATGCCCAGTTGCATGTAGCAAATTTAGTGCAATTATTTTTACTAAAGCAATTTAATAGCTCTTGAATTATAAAAAATCATAAGAATATAGGCAACATTTGATGTAGTTTCATTTTTGCTGAATACCAAGAGAAACAAAATACCCACTGAATGTAAATGTTTTGCTTCAGAGCTCCATCACACAGTGTGTCTGTACACTTGTCTTTCTTACTCTTGAAGTGGCCATGCCCAGAGAAAATGTGTGCTGTCTCTATGTAGGTCTAGAGTCGATGAGATCTGTGCCAGTAGGTCACAAGCTGGCTGAATGGGTCTTGCAGCCATACTTGTTCTCACTGAAGGGAAGTTAAATTCTTAAGAAAGGCTGAATAAATGCAGAGCCTACCACCATTCTGGAGCAGCAAGGGCACTTTGTGCAGGTAGGCTAAGTCTGCCTGGGTCCTCAATAAAAGACTGCATAACTCAAATGTCCACAGAGTGCAACTACTGAGGAACCTTACTGTGTTTCTTTATTTGCAAATAAGTTATTTATTTTCTGGGTTTTAATCTTCTTCTTTTTTTTTTTTTTTTTCTCCTAGGTATTCAAATACTAGGAATTTGTATTGTATCACACATGCAAAGCCAAAAACATTGACAGGAGTTCTTCCTAAGGGAAAGCTGAAAAATGGAATGCACACATATTTGCCTCGTCTTGTGCCATATAAAATGCCTGGGAATGAGACTCGGATGTGTTCTGTATCTGAGTGTACAAATCTGGTAAACTGCAGATAGACATCACAATAAGGAGTATGCAAATGAGGCGACACATAGGTTGCCTACAGAGCAACAGTTGCAGTGGATCAGTTAAACTTGTTTAAGAACCTACAGAAAGTCATCGCAGGCATCTCATGTTCAGTGCATTTAGGCCAATTTGCTTCCAAGAGCTGAATCAGTTTTTGTGAGTATTAAACTGTCTTGTGTTTTGGGAGTAAGGGGCTTCGTTGCGCAGCTGCACCTAACCCAGATCCCTCCATCTTTCACGAGGAGGTCACTGAAGGTGGACCGCTTTTCTCTTGGAAGTGCTGTGCAACAGGAGCATCTCCCAGGCACAGGAGTGGAACAGGCTGTGACCCTGGCCCCGCTCCTGCGGCTCTGGACCCTGCAGCCTCGTACCCCTCCAACAGCGAAGCATGCACCGGGATTTTCCATCCCCGTCCTCCTCCGAGGCGGACACCCTCCCGGCGGGCAGGGCCAACGCTTCCTGTCGGCACAGGGAGCTGCTTTTCACCAGCCCGCCAATAAACGAAGGATGCCGAGGTCAATCCCGGCTCCCGACACGTTTCCTCCGGCAGGTCCGGGGGAGGGCCGTGGGAGCGGGAACGGCGCTGGGGCCGAGCTCCGCCACAGCTGTCGGGGCTGCCCGTGCTGTCCTGTCCCGCTGCCCTCTGCGCCGCCAGGATGAGGCGGGCAGGGCCCTGGTGCCTGCTCCTGGCCGCGGCTTGTGCCCTGACCCTTCCCTCGCCGCCACCGCGGGCCGCCGTGCGCTGCCAGGCAGCCGGTGCCTGCTTCAGCGTCCACCTCGCCAACGCCTCGTACGCCGATGCCCGCGCGGCCTGCGGCGGGCGGCGGGGCAGCCTGGCCTGGCTCAGCGGCGAGCCGGAGCTGCGCCTGCTGCTGGGGCTGCTGGCAGATGCGGCGGCGGGGTCCGCTCCCTCGCTCTTCTGGGTCGGGCTGAAGAGGAACGCCTCCGCCTGCACCGACGCAGAGCAGCCGCTCCGCGGCTTCTCCTGGGAGGGTACCGGTGGCGGGGCTGCCTCGCAGGAGGTGCCGGCGGCGCTCGGACGGTGGGTGAAAGAGCCCGTGCGGTCCTGCCTCGCTGCCCGCTGCGCCGGGCTGCACCTGGCGGCGGCGCCCGACGGCGGCCCCAGCTGGGGATGGAAGGAGCGGTTCTGCCAGCGGGAGAGCCAGGGCTACGTCTGCAAGTATCAGTACGAGGGCGCCTGCTCCGACCTCAGCCCAACAGGAGCACTCAGCCTCGACTACAGCCTCCCCTTCGAGGAGCGCAGCGTCGGCCCCGGCTTCAGCCCGCCGGGCACCGTGCTCACAGTGCTGTGCCCCGGCGGGGAGATGCGGCTCACCTGCCAGCCCGAGCGGGGAGGCTTCGCCTGGCAGGCGGCAGAGGGACCCCTCTGCAGCTGCCCTTTTCACCCCCGGCGCCCCGGCACCGGGCGGTGCGCCCAGACAGCCGGGTGCCGC
>JAOEHY010039019.1:0-19783 GCA_025447955.1 Psilopsiagon aurifrons | reverse complement strand
CAGTGCTCAAGGCCAGGTTGGACACAGGGGTTTGGAGCAACTGCTCCAGTGGAAGGTGTCCCTGCCCATGGCAGGGGTTGGAACTGGATGGGCTAAGGTCCCTTTCAACCCAAACCAGTCCGGGATTCTGTGAGTCTATGACTGAAGCTGAAGAGATTTAAGTACCAGGAGTGATGCTTGATCTGTCAGGAGCTGTCTGCAAAGGCAGACAGGGAGATAAACTCCAGCACTGGAACATATTCATCCACTGGCTCACTACACTGCAAAGTTCATCAGTCTGGAGGAATAGGTGGAAAGATTAAGGGTGCACTGATAAAGCTATTGTTGACCTCCAGGTGCTAAAGTTTTAAGGGCTGTATCACACATCATCAATGTTTTACCAAGAATAACAAAAATTCTCAAGGCAAGGGGAGTGCAAACTAACATGGAAAGTTCCACCTCTGCACAGCTTTCCTGCCATTTCCAGATCTGGGCTCTGGCTCTATTTGCTTTTTATTAAGCCCTATAAAGCAAACAGATTAGATTTACACATAGGCTGGATGAAACAGTGAAATCTCACCACTACTGCACCTGCTTGGAGAGGGGAATTCTGGCAGCTAATAGGAAGCTCAGACAGGCAGTTCACCAGACATTTCTGCCTCTCCACATGGTGTCAGGTTAAAGCCATTCCCCCTTGTCTTGTCATTAAATACCCTTATCAAAAGCTCTTCTCCAGCTTTCTGGTAGGCCCCCTTTAGATATTTGAAGACTATTATAAGGTCTTCCCCGAGCCTTCTCTTCTCCAGGCCTGTTGATAGAGTTTAAGTTAGCCTATCCATAGGCAGCAAAAGGAAGAGAAGCAAATCTGAGCTACTCAGTTTCTTTCTTTTCCCTTTGCTGAGAACAAGCCAAACACAAAGGCATCTCCACTGAGAGCTAAGGAAAAGTCATTCTTGTCACCTTTCATACTAGGAGGCCTCTCAGTCCCATGCTTGCCTCTGTGCCCTGCAATTTCTCATATCCTTTCTAAGCTCAGCCCTCCTCTAAAGTGCTCCTAGGCTGGTGTCCTTCTGGTGTGTGAACTGCTGCCCTGGGGACCCTACGGGGGTGGTTATATTTTAGGCTATTGCAGGAAGGCAGCTTGCCTTTTCATGTGTATTGCAAAGTGCTCGAGGAAATCACTCACAGTCGGTTTCTTTATGGATAGGAGACAGGGCAGGAGGAATGAAGGTCCTTCCCTCCAACTAAAGCATTGTCTCTTGCCGAAGATCAAAGTGAGATAAACCCTTGTGTCCCATCATGGGTGTTCTACATGTGTTTCCTGGTGCTTGCTGGGTGACACGCTGGTAAACAGCGATGCCCTCCTCGCACAGACAGATGACTTTGCCTTTTGATTTCTCAGTGGCCAAGCTTGCCTGAGCTCAGCAGTACCAGCTGCTGGAACACACTCTCTGACTCCAGAGATGCTGTTTTCAGGCTCTCAGATGTTTCTCCCTTCTCCCAAGCAGGTTTTTGGCCAATAGCTCTGTCTCAGATGTGCTGATTCCAGCTGATTCCTCAGCCTTCTATTTTGCCTCCCTTCCACAAGATTGCCCTGAATAAATTACCACGCTCAGGCAGAGGTGAAGGCACAAGGCACTTCTCAGGGAAGCACTTCTATTACAAAGCTCAGACAGTGCCACCAATATCATTGTCAGAGAGGTTAATTTACTATTGAGAGACCCTGATTCTCCATTCCTTTCTAATGTCTTGCATTGGAGATCTGAGGAAAGTGATATAAAAATGCTATTAAAAGCTGAGTATTTGCCCAGAATAGTCTCTTTTCCCCTCCACCTGAATTGCCTGTATTATGCACAAGCTCTGAGAGGCTTTAGGATGCTGTGTTCTCCCCAGGTTTATGGGCAGTGGCATATCACATTTTGACACCAGCTAACGCCTTAGTGACAGTGAATACAGCTCCTTTTAGCAAACAGGTTAAACTGCCAGCTCCTGCCCTCAAAATCAGTGCTAATGTTCCTGGATTTAGTTATAACTACACTGGATCCCATAACTATGTGATGGACAGCCTCAGAATTTATGGAATTGACTATGTGTTATCAAACTGGGAATACAGATGGTCATTTCCCATTTTTCTCCAGTTTTCTCTAGAATAATGGGAGCCAAATGATTCCAGACAAGTACTGCACAGTAATTGCAGTTGATATTGTCATACAGAACCTGCAATGATCATACTGGCTCTGGAAAGTTCAGGCTGTTGGAACACCACAGATACACTTGGAAAAGCAGCACCCTTTCCATTCAGCACCTTTAGTGTGGAAGTGAAAACTCTCGTTTTACTTCAGCAAGTGCTTTACTCAGGTGAGTCCTCTCTCGCAGGGGAGGTTCGCCTGAATGACTGCACAGTTTGGCTTTATGAACTTACTGTAATGATTACCATTATCAACCTGGAGCTTTCTATTATCCATGATTATTAATTAATGCTTAATGCATGTTCCCAGCAGTTCCATCACCCTCACAGCATCTCTGGGGAAATATCACTGCCCTCGGTTTTACATGGTGTGAGCAGCTGAAGCATGAGCCTAAGCTGGGTCAGGATTAGCACATCAACCAGAGTTCAGGAGTTCCAGGCTGCTGGTCCTCTTCTCAGATCACCGGATCCTGCTTCTTCCTGCATCACAGCTCGACATTTCAAACCCACTCTCACTGGAAGCCCCGTGTCAGAGCAATAACAAAGAGAGGTTTTTCTATGTTCTTCTGCCAGAGAAATCAAATCCAACGGCAGCTTGCTTCTGACAGTCCAGACAGCTCCTCTGCAGGTTCCTCACCCTTCACAGATAGTTCTAAGGCTCCCATCACATGTGGAGCTATTTGGCATTGCAGTTTTACCCCCTGGTTCATAAGCACCACGCATCATCTTCTTCATTTTGGCACCAACAAAATTTACAGCACAATAGTCCTTCAGTATTTACAGACTCAAAATCTAGCAACCACAATTTGCCAGCCCTCATGAATACAATAGGAAGGCCTCTTCCATTCATTCTGTGATTCTATGATCTAAAATCTTTACTTATCTCAAGTGAGTTCCAAAGTGCACAGCTTGTACCAAAACAGTTTCTCCTGTACACTACAGGTTTGTGTTGATACACAGCTGTCAGTGGGCAAAGAGATTCACACATATGGGGCAAAGCTCTCTCTTGCATAGCAAAAGAAAACCTCCTTGTACTGAAACACGGAATGATCCCAGGTCAACTGGGGATACATAGAATATATCATGGACTATATATCAAGGACTGTTCTGCTTAGCATGTGGCCATGAAGGTACAGCAGGGTATAACCAACAAAATGTGATTGCCTTAGAGTCCACCTGATGTCCTTCTCACCCACACCACTCCCCTATGGTTCAAAGGCCATAAGAATGGTTTGTCTTTTCTTTTTTCCCTATGTTAGTGCAATGAAGAAAGTCTGGCTAGAACACTTAGCATCACAGTGAAAACAACTACGGAGTGTGCCTTGCTGTGTGAAGTTTTGAACTACAGACATTCTTACACCAGGAAAAGAAGGCCACTTACAGAAGAGTATTTAGAGGTTCTTGAAGGCAGCAGGTGATCAGTAAAACCTCCAGTTGCTAAAGGAAACTGCAAGTAAACCAGCATTCAACAGAAAAGACTTCAATTTCATAAGGCAACAGGTAGCTATTTCTGCTGTTGCTTTCCTGTGAACAGGGCTGAACACGTGCACTTGCAGGCCTTAAATTTAACACAGGGTATTATAACAGTGTTTCCACTTCTGCATTAGATAAACTTTAGTGCTCAAATGGAATATTTGGATCCTAATGACTTTGGTTTAATAAGACCTAAACTTTTAATTAACTTGCCAAGACAAATTACAGCCATAGCTTTTAGGTAACTATTGCGGACAGCTGAGACTCAACACCAATGCCTCTTCTGGGAGAGGAATTAATGGCAGCTTTGCAATGAGTCTGCTTTTTTCAAGCAAAGGGGAAAAAAAAGTCTATTAAACAATCAGCTTGGCTAGAAGAAAGCTGAGTGCTAGTTTTATGGAGCAATCTTTCAATTACAGCCAAATGAATTTGGGTATATGAACAGTTTCAGCAGGTCAGTCGAATTTAAAACGAAGTGTTATTGAACCAGAAACAGACTGGTATTTATAGGGTGGAAGAAGCATGCCCAGTGTGCTCGGCTGTCAGGCAGCACACAAGCTGCATCCTGGCCTCCTTAGCAACAAATCAGTGCCTGTGCGTTGGACTCGCAGAGGGTACTTCTCTGCCACAGCAACTGAGAGACCTGGTTAGTTCATTTGTTCTTCTTAAGAAATCTAACTTCTTGCTGTTAGAAAGGAGAAATGGCGATTCTTATTACTGTGGGTCCTGCTACCAAGCCTCACAGTGCTCTGTATTAGATTCAACCCCAGTAAGCTGCTGAACTCTAGCTTGAGTAACTTCGGTGATGCTCGAAGGCAGGACTGTCTGTCACAGAAAGCATGGCGTTGCTCTTCTATCATTCCTATCCCTCTGGTCAGAAAGAGGAAAAAAGCCCAAATAAAAATAACTAAATAAAAAGATCAAAGAAGGAAAATAAAGCAGGGGATTTCAAGCTGGTAATCCATCTTTGGCACTGAGTAGACTCTTGTTATGGATATAGTTATTAAAAAGGCCTACAAAATACTTATGAGATATTTAAGGCCTCGCAGTATTCAGCTTATTGCTAAATACAATCTCCTACAAGCATTCTTTCTGAAACCACACAAAGCCACCATGCAATTGAGTATGTGCTTTAATACCTGGCCCCAAGGCATATTTAGGAGTTTAGGAATAATGCAGGAAATCCTTACCAATAGCCGTAGTAAGAAAAGAAACCACTTCCGATTCCTTGCCATCATTGTAGAAGGCTAAATGCCATATTCCCGAATCTAAGTACTGGATAAATCCCGTCTCATGGCTGGACAAGGGCACAAAAGCTCTGTGTTGCCGCTGGGGTCCTTCTAAGCTTCTCGCCTCCTGTGTCAGTAGACGTCTTCCATCAAGGAGCTCCACAAAGTCAAACTGAAACATAAAGAAAGAGTGATGTTTGGGTGTGCTTCAGGCTTCCTCAAGCTTGGTTTCATGCTCTGGGTCTACAGAAGCATCATAAACAGGATTTTCTCTAGTAATTCAAATCTGTTCCTGGCCTGCCTGCAAGTAACCATTTTGAAATAGCCACTGTATGAATGTAATTACATGAATCAAGAAACCATCTTTATGCAGAATGGGGCATATTGACCTTACTGATGTGCTCTCATTCTGTAGAAACACATCAGGGAAACATGAGGTCCAAAGTCCTAAATTGCACTGTAAGTGTGATGATAAGTTGCTTATTTGTTGGTCTCTCTTTGTCTTGGCTAACAAGGGAAATAGACAGAAAAAGCCTAACCAGTATGTTTGCCTCAACTGCTACAGGTCACCAAGGCAAAGTTAAGAAGGATTTGTGTTAAATTCTAGTAGAGGTTCTGCAAGAGTATTTTGTTTAGCCAGAAAGGGCTTTTTTTCTTAAAGCAACAGCAAAAGTGGTTAAAGAATCATAGAAGATGAAAATGGAAATGAGGTAAAGTAATATAAAGAAGTCCCATTTAGGCAGTGGTTTTCGGAAACCTTCCTCAAAAGGACACATCCATTTTTTGTCAGGGTAACTTCTTCGGGACAACTGCCTTGATTTTGCTATCAGTGTTGCAACTACCTTTAGTTCCTATTTAAACAACTTTCCAGAGACTTTCTGAAGTGGTTGCATTTTGTCTGCTAATACATTAATGGGACAAGTCTGATACAAGCTGAGCAAACAACACAAACGTTAACTGGACCTCATCTATTCTGACCTTCACCGTGTAGTTCGGTGAACAGGACATCTTGGGAGTAGAATTCAGCAGTTGAGCACTTTTCTGCTCCTTGACTTCATTTGGGTTCACCTCTCTCATTCAGTTGGTCAGATAAGGCTGTCATTTTGGGCAGGAAGGAGGGACACAGGCAGAAAGAAACACCACCACTTATTTTTGTCTCAGTAAATGTTTCTACACTGAACAGTTGCTGAGTGTTGGCTGAGCGGGCAGCAATATTTAGGCTTTTTGAATTTACCCTTGCAATATGTGGGTGATTCTGTTATACTATTAAGGGCACTACCATCAGAGATGAAGATGTCATTGTCCTGTTCTACTTGGTGCTTGTCAGGCCAGCCTTGGAATACTGTGTTCAGTTTTGGTCTTGCTGCACAAAACAGATGGGGATGGGTGGAGAGGATGCAGAGAAGAGCCACAAAGATGATCCAGGGACTGCGCAGCTGTGTGAGGAAAGGCTGAGAGAGCTGGGACTGTTCAGCCTGGGGAAAAGAAGGCTCAGGGCGACCTGATCCCCATGTGCCAGTGTTTAAAGGGTGGCTACAAAGAAGATGGAGGCTCCTTTTTTACAAGGAGTCACATGTAAAAGACAGGTAATGGGTAACATTTACTCCTGGGGAGATCCCAGTTGGACACAAGAGGAAATGTTTCCCACTGAGAACAACCAGCCATTGGAATAACCTCTCAAGGGAAGTGGTGACTCCCCAGTGTTGGACACTGCTAAGACTGGGCTGGACAGGGTGTTGGGCCATCTAGTCTAGGTCATGCTTTGCCTAGAAAGGTTGGAGCAGATGATCCTTGAGGTCCCTTCCAACGTAGGATTCTGCGATTCTATGAAATGTGGTGCTGAAGCAGCTTTTGAGAACATAAAAGCTGGCACACCTGCAAAGGACATTCCTTTTGGAGGTCTATCCAAGTTACCTTTGCCTGAGTCTCTATTTTGAACAATGTAAATACACATCATAAAATGTACTAGTGAGAGATCAGTTTGAATGATACTTTGTGAGCCAAGTATTGCCTAGGCTGCCTCCTCATCAGGCCTCCGTGTGGCTGGGACTGACACAGATCCATCCCTGGCAGTGTTCAAGGCCAGGCCAGACAGAGCCTTGGGTGCCATGGTCTAGTGTGAGGCATCCCTGTCCATGGCAGGGAGTTGGAACAGAATGATCTTCAGGCTCTTTCCAACCCAAACCATTCTATGATTCTATGGTTGTGCCTTACAAGCATCCGTTTCTTGCTACATACTAGATGTGGATGCTTAAAGCTTAGTGAGATGAAAACAACTTCAAGGCACCCAGCTACAGTGAGCTGCTGTTGTTACCGTCCAACTGGGGCCATGCTCTACTTGGGGCTTCCTGCCAAAAGCAAAAGTTCATTTTTATAACTATTTACAAGATGCTGCTGTGGATGCTGATGACATTGCAAAGTTCCTGGTTACCAGTTGTAAAGAGTAATTGAACCATAAATGGATTGTGCTTTATTGCATTTTAATACATTCAGAGGTTTTTAATATGCAATAATTCGAGTTATTGCAAGCAAGGAAGTGTTAGATAAAACACCACATTAATCAATTCCCATTGGAAAATGAGGAAAATGCCTCCCACAGGCTGTGATGGTCAAACCCTGAGATTTATGATTTACCAAAATTTGGCCTAGGTTAAAAAGAGTTTTAAATATTATTTGATCTAGGAAGTTTAAATAAATAATAGTAAAACTGTAACTTTTACTATGATTTGTTGAGAAGAATGAGAATAAATGCCTTGAGTTAACAGTAAACTACTTCAGGCTTCTGCAGGCTCTATTTCTAAGACTACAGAAATCTGGAGCTTGTATTTAATTCCTACTTATTAGTGTCTGTGGTTGTTGGCAGTGTAGGCTAGAAAACAGATCACCACAGGTAGAGAACGTTAGATTCATAGAATAATTAGGGTTGGAAAGGACCTTGAGATCACCCAATTCCAACCCCCCCTGCCATGGGCAGGGACAGCTTGCACTAAACTGTGTCACCCAAGAATCCATCCAACCTCACCTTGAACACTGCCAGGGATGGAGCATTCACAACTTCCTTGGCCAACCCATTCCAATGCCTCACCACCTTCACAATAAAGAACTTCCTCATATCCAATCTAAACTTATCCTGTTTAAGTCTGAACCTGTTTCCCCATGTCCTATCACTACAGCTCCTAATGTAGAGTCCCTCCCTCAGGACTTCATCTCCACCCAAGTTTCTCAAAGAGAATCTGGAATAGATTGCTGCTTTAGTGTGGATAAAGCTGACTTTCAACAGTTTAGGAATACAGATAACTTTTAACAATTTAGGAATAAATACAACAATTTAGGAATATATGCTGAGGGTCTACAGCCTTGGGATCAATTCAAAGATACTGACTTAGAGAATATTAAGGCTCACACTACCGAAGATGGAATATCTAAGCAGAAGAAATATCTAATTATCTAACACGTAAGAAAACCTGATTATCAGCTAGAATTTTACTACTGCCATCAACTAGATGATAGGCTGGGGGAAAGTAATTGACCCTTTATTCAATTCTTCCAGGGAGGCTGTATCACTGCTCTGACTGTACATTTTGCCAAAGTCTTGTTTTTGACATTCCTCACAAAACTTGGGAATAGAAAACTCATTGGGTAAATTTATGAGGTGCAGCAGATACTGTGGATTATGCAAGATGAAAGATGAGATTTGTGTCAAATGTATTAACTACAAAAGACAAGTTTACAGTTTCAGCGCAGAAAACAGGTTACCTAGTTAATGACTCCTGAGACTAATAAATTACAGCGAGATAGAATGTCATATAAATAAATAGAGGAGAACAATGTTGTAATTGACAGCAGGTTTATAGAATAATAAATCTAGGAAAAGGCATCATTTAAAATACCAAATTAAATATTAACAAATAATACATCAGTATTGATTCAATACCTGCAGCTTCATTAAGGTATTTCATCAGAACAAGGTGGGATATGTGATCTGTTTCTCTAAGTGTACCACTGTTTTTTATGGTCCCTCAAGTTATTTTTGGTGATGTTTGGGTCCAGATGATGATTTTATTATATAATTGGCAACTCTCAGTTAGTGGTTCTGAGCATGCCCATTGCCTCCTGCATCATGTCACATTGACAAACGTGTGTCACACCCCACATTCAACATCTCATTCTTAGCAGAGGCTTCTACTGATCCACATCCATGGTGTTTTAAATGGGAAATGTGGATAAATCACTCAGAATACCCCAGCAAAAATGAGGCTGAAGGGTAGAAATAAGAAGCAATGGTGAGGTTGGCATGGGCTTCTTAATTGCATAAAGCATTACCACAGTTGAGTTTAGTGCCCTACACTAAATAGCTTTGCTATAAGTTCAACAGATCTAAGGTTAAGGTGTTTAATTTCACATTTGTTATTTAAAGAACTAAAACTATTCATGTAAAAACTCTTGTTCCATAACAGAAAGTAATAATGATAATAAACAAGTAAAATCAATACAGACCTAGTATGTATACATACAGTTACTATGATGTGACCAAGATTTGAGTTTTGATTTAACTAATATAGGAGGCTTGCATTTTAAGTGTTTGAATCTCCCTGTAAAAAGAGTCTGATTAAAACTGGGCAATAACAGCACTGCTGTGTCACTGAATTTATGACTGGCTGATCCTATTGAAACACCTTAATTCTGCAGAAGAGTAGGCAGAGAAAGCGTAGATTTATGACACCTCTTTGACATAAATAAGTTGCAGGTGTGTTAATATGTGGAAAATACCATATTACCCAGAAAGACTGTAATAAACATATTTGTTTGCTCAAGAAGGAAATAAAAGCAGGGTATTTCTATAAATCTCAAGCAGTTGTGTAGGCTTTTCAGTTAATAGCAGAGGGCAAGGGTAAGTTACAGCAGTAATATAAACCTGGTAATAATTTGATAACTTGCAAGTGGGAGTAAGATGCTTTGCATTGCCAATGAGAGTTATGCCCTTATGTATTAATCAATCTGGTGAAGAGCAGCTTAGAAACTGAAATAGGAAGTAGAGAAGGTAATGTACAAAATCCTTACTGAAGGGGCTGGTTCTACAGAGCTATTCCCAGAATGGGATTCCGTGTCATGGCTTTTCCCAAGGCGTGTCAAGAAAAGCAACCACTTTCATCCTACAAAACAATACCTTGGTTGCTGTCTAACTAAACGGGAGGCTTTCATAAAAACTTGGGTTTGTTTGGTTATACACCAATTACTGGGCCCTGACCAATCTCAGTCCAGTCTGGCAGTCAAACACAATGTGAAGGGCTGGCTCAAGGCATTTCAGCACAGAACACACTGTGAATCTTGGTCCCATGAGGGTGAGCAACTGGGGTCTTGCTGCTTTTACCTTCAGAGGCGAAAGGCAGTGGCTGAAAGAGGGAGACAGACCTGAGATACAACAGTCCTTAAAAGATGTGGGGTTTTAATGTAGTGTGGCTGCTGCTGCAAGGGTTCAGGATGGAGAAGGTGGCATCTCATGCTATCAGGAACAACCAGCAACCATTAACCCACAAACCCCTTTCCCCCCCCCGGCAGCTTGCTGCCTTAGGTAACTGCCTGCTTTCCCATGCCTATAGCCCATAGAGTTAATGTGTGCAGACTCTGCAGTTGTCACCTGATTATCTTTCTCTGGACAGATGATGTTTGAAGCATGCAATAAAATCTTGCAAGAAACAGCAGAAATAAAACAATAAGCCATAAGAACATGCAATTTAAGACAATTATTAAATTGAAGTCCCATTACCTGTGTATGTGATGGTGGGAGGCCCTTTCTGCCATAGATGCCAACCAGAGCAGCCTTTCCTAAAGACACATTGAATTTCAGATGCACTGGGTGGTCGATGAACACCTGAGATCTCCAAAAGATACCAGGAGGGATCTTCTGTGTGGCTCTTCTGCCAACATCAATTTCTCCAGAGTCTATAAAACTGTCGTCTGGAAAGAAACTACTGGGTTTTCCTGCCAAAACACAGGAACAAAAACCTTGGATTAGCCTGAGATCCTAAAAGTAATCCAATCAGACCGGTATCTCTGACACTGATCTTGTAAAACACTCAGTGTCCCAGGTCTTCAGAGTAATTGTCTAGCCAATCCATATGATTAGGGGAGGAAAACTGGCAGGGTTATTCCTGGCTTCAGGAAATGTTTGGTTTGAAAATATGGACATGGGAAGAGCAACCTGGAGAAAAATAGCTTTTTGTTTCAATCAGAGAGTGTGTAATTACATTGTGAAGAGAAGATAAATCATCTGACATTAAATCCTAAATGAATATAAGGTCACGGATGGAGAAGTCATCGTTAAATTAGCAAAAAGAAGCATAGTAAGTGTGAGGCAGACATGTCACAGAATGGAATGGTAGTGTGGAGAACAGCAGCATGAATGATGCTAAGTGGGGAAAGGAAAATGTTTCTCTGTTAAAATTAATTCTTGACAGCAGTAACAGTTTTTGAAATCTGTTTGACAGTCCAAAGGAAAAAGAAAAGGACTGAGAAAAATGAAGGAAATCACAGTTAGTAATGCCTACCAACAAATAAAGAATCATGGAGTCACAGAACGGTTTGGGTTGGAAGGGGCCTTAAAGCTCTTCCAGTTCCAACTCTCTGCCATGGGCAGGGACACCTTCCATAGAGCGGTTTGCTCCAAGCCCCTGTGTCCAACCTGGCCTTCAACACCCTCATAGTACAGAAATTCTTCCTAATGTCTAACCTAAATCTACCCAATGTCTAGTATAACTTTAGCCCTAATCTTACAATGATAAACATCTTCTTGTGCTTAGCCTTTGGAGCCCCAGCTTCTTCAAACTTTAAGCACTGAAGAGAAAGTGGCGGAGAGGTTTTAACTGGGTTTCAATACAATCTGTAAAGCGTTCTATAAATGTGCATCTTTTCAAGAGACAAGCCAACGGAGGCATCTGTTTCATAAAGCAACCACCAGGTTGGAGAGCCTGAGTCTGCAGACGGCAATCACTATGTGCCGTGATGTTCAATGTAGTCAGCAGAGAGCTCAGCATTCCTTGAAACCCCGTCTGAGAGATTCCAGGTTAAAAACTCACACACTCATAGTTCCCAAAACTGGTGGCTGCTTCAAAAAACTCCGGACCCAAAAGGAGCTCAGGGAATGAGGGGCAGAAGGAAAACTATAGTGCCAGAATGTTGCTTTTTCAGCCTTTGCTTCAATCAGTGGCCACAGCTTTACCTGCAGGGCACAAAGGCAATGAAGGTGGCAACTGCTTAGAACAGACCCTTTATGTAAGAACTTCTAGTTAAGAAGTACACAGAAGTGTCATCTGAAAGATTTTGGCTTTAGCAAGGAGAGCATCATGTCACCAACAAGGACTAATATTCATTTGAGGAATTCAAACTAATGTTTTCTTCCTCCATTACAGCACACTACTCTGTGTTTCACAGACTGAGCCATTCAAGCAAAATGAGGAGAAACCTTTCAGGTACATGCAACCTTTTGGAGGAAAAAACCATTGTGAGATGGCTTTCTTACAGAATCTACAGTTAGGAAATGGGAAACAAAAATGTCTTTTCCCAAGCTGGATTCAGGTCAAATAGTCTTAGAATTTACTTGGCCTCTTGAAAAGGTGAGTGGTAGAACAACCCTTCAGTTTACTGTTTCATGTCAGAATAGTTCCCTTAATATTATATAATTTTAGTTATTATCCTAGAATCTTAGAATCACAGAATGGTTTGGGCTGGAGAGGACCATAAGATAACCCAGCTCCAACCCCCTGCCATGCGCAGGGATGCCTCACACTAGACCATGTTGCCAAAGGATCTGTCCAAAGTGGCCTTGAACAGTGCCAGGGATTGAACATTAAGGAGGGACTCTTCATTAGGGACTGTAGAGATAGAACATGGGGTAATGGGTTCAAACTTAAACAGGGGAAGTTTAGACTGGATATGAGGAAGAAGTTCTTTACTGTGAGGGTGCTGAGGCACTGGAATGGGTTGCCCGGGGAAGCTGTGAATGCTCCATCCCTGGCGGTGTTCAAGGCCAGGTTGGACATAGCCTTGGGTGCCATGGTTTAATGTTCCAACTCCTGCCCATGGCAGTGGAGTTGGAACTGGATGAGCTTAAGGTCCTTTCCAACCCTAGCTATTCTATGATTCTATGATTTTTATACCATACCAACAGGAGAAACAGAAATAAATTGTCTCTGAAATCCATATATAAACTATATACACATTAACTGTTAACATAAGAAGTCTCTGAAGGTTTCTTTTTGTAGGATGGAGATTTTTTACCTTCTTTCTCTTTAGCAGAACTTTGGCTCTCAATAAGACTAACCCCTGATTTAAAGTCAGCCACTGCTTACGCACACTGCTGGAGTGGGACTTGATGGCATGTTCATTTTTGTGCTATCTTGTGGCAAAAGTTGTATTCATAGAATCATAGAACGGTTTGGGTTGAAAAGGACCTTAAGAACATCTAGTTCCAACCCCCCTGCCATGGGCAGGGACACCTCACCCTAGACCACATCACCCAGGATGTGTCATACCAGCACTGACAAGATAGCAAAGGGTGTATGCATACTCATAGCAAAAAAAGCTCCTGTCAGTTTTGTAAGCTCCTCATTTACCTTTGTTTATCACATAATTAGAGAGGGAACATCAGCTGAATGTTGTCCTTTTTTAGTCAAAGTGTATATATTAATAGAAATAATCAGAAGTGGCTCTGGTACACGGACAGCGTTTCTGAACCCTTCTGTGCTGATAGAGTACAGTTGTAGGATGCAAATCAACTAGCTTGCTTCCAAAGGGGATTACTCTATCAGCTGAACTGTTAGCATTTATTTGGCATACTATAAATTACTTGCCACACTGTCAGGATTATAGGGAACAGTTCCCACATCTTCATGCAAAGTTTCTTATTCTATTATTTAAGATGAATAGACCGAGGATTGCATTAAAAAAGAGCTAAAGGCATCACATAGTTTGGTCAAAATGAAGGCTTTATTTTTCTGATTACTACTGTCATGTTTCATAGATTCTTCAAAATTCAGATGAAAACCTAAAATATTTGATATGCAGCCCAATTGTTCATTAATAAATTGTACATTGGAGTGAATCAGGGAAGCTGAGGATGTAATATGATAGATCATACAACCCTAGAATGGTTTGGGTTGGAAGGGACCTTAAAGCTCATCCAGTTCCACCCTCCTGGCACAGGGAGGGACACCTATCACTAGAGCAGCTTCCTCCAAGCCCCATCCCACCTGGCTATGATGGACGTTGCTGTGCAAGAGATGGCCTGGAGAAAATCGGTGCAGCACGTGTCCTGCCCGTACAGGCAGCAGCACTTGCTCAAGTGAGCAGAAATGCTATTGTGATTGCACAAGATAATAACACAGAAATACTTCTCTGTACACACAATTACAAAGTTCATGTCTCCTTTTGGTGGACAATTCATCTCTGAGAAGCTGATATCCTCAGAGCTGTCACATCATGCTGCCAGCAGTTGACATTTATCCTGACACAGAAGTCCAAAGAAAGGCTGAATTCAGTCCCTGAAATCCATCCATGTTCCTTCAGTTTTAGCCTACAGTAAGATAAGGCCCTATGGACAGGATACTTCCCAAAGTACAATAAGAGCCAATTCAGTTTCTAATAGAAATGAGGTTTTAATCAGAATATCTGACTCCTTAGAATTAACTGCAGGTCTGAATTCTTAATTGGGTTGTCAATTAATTTGCTCTTGCCACACATTACCTTGAACTTTTTAGTTGCCATAGCAACTACTCCTAATTTATTTGGATATCAAAATGAACTATTTCATTTCAGGCCTTGCTGAATCTGCTTGTATTTTTGACAGCAAGGTACCCTGACTCATCAAAACACTTCAGAACACACATTTCTCTGCCTTCAATTGCAGTTAATCACATGCTTAAATATAAGCATGTGCTTAAGTGCTTTGATAAACAGGGATGTGCTTAAACACAGTACTGGAGCACAGGCACAGATGAGAAGGGATGACTGCTACTGGGAATTGGCAAGCCATTGGTAATGATTCATTCTAGCAGCTGTAAAGATATTCGAACGCATCTCAGCCTCTTTCACTGTGATCAAGAAGACTTTCAAATGTATTTCAATCCATTATAAAATACATTTCAATCACATGCATTTTGGTTTGGAACAGCAGCCGTGCAGTGCTGCTAGCACATTCAGGACAAGACACTGTCCTCTAAAACCTACAGATCCATAGATTCATAGAATGGTTTGGGTTGGAAGGGACCTTAAAGCTCATCCAGTTCCAACCCCTGCCACAGGCAGGGGCACCTTCCATAGAGCAGTTGCTCCAAGCCCCTGTGTCCAACCTGGCCTTGAGCACTGCCAGGGATGGGGCAGCCACAGCTTCTCTGGGCACCCTGGGCCAGCGCCTCAGCACCCTCACAGGGAAGAGCTTCTGCCTAAGAGCTCATCTATATCTATACTCTTTCAGCCAAGATTTCCCAATATCTATATGAAGCACTAACTTGAGGTATCTCCTAATGATATAAGCAGGGTATTTCCCACATTCCTCTTTTAATAGAGCTTTTTGGAAGCAGTCAACACTTCTACTGCTGTCACTGTAAGCATGGTTGGAAAAGAAATCAAGTGGAGGTCTTCCCATCACTGGGATGGCAGTTTCGTGTACATCCATTTCTTCTCATTTTGACTTTTTAAAGGAAACGGACAGATCCAAATGAGTTGTTGGGGAAATGAAACATATGGCAAGTTAGGGATAGGAAAAAGGATCTGTTATGAAGTATTTTTGACTACAACAGCAGGGGTATCTGCGGCTTGCTGCACTGTCTAGTCAGGCTTGCTGAGAATAACTCACTTAACTGATTTGTCCTTGTAGTAACTTGATGTCAACCATCAGTTGCTAGCAAATACACTGTTTTTAAAGGAACACACATGATTATGACCTTTATTTGGACTCATACAGATAAGAACAAAAAATACTACTATCAATTTAAACGAAACATCAAAATATAGGCTCTCAGCCAAAGTCCAGGGAACTGTGTAAACTCTGGAGTGCAATGAGTTGCCAGAACAGTAGCATTCTTCTTATCTCTTACCCACAAAACTTCCTCCCCCAAATAACTATCAAAAGTAGCCAATGACTTCAATTTGACTGGACTCTGTTAGCCTTGTATAGAGAAGCTTGACAGAAAAAAGAGCTTTCTGTAAACCTGAATTTCTCATTTCTCCAGCTCAGTCTTAGGAGGGATAAAACACCTCCCCTTTGAGCTTACAGGTACTGTTGGCAGTGCTGCCTCTATACAAAGCACAGTGAGATATAAAGCTGTGGGATAATGCACGGCAGAACTGAAGACCCATCTCTTGCTCTGATTTCAGCTACAGTCATGACCTGTCAACATGGTGATGGTTTGTGGAGACCAGGCCTTTCATCTGGCTACTTTTGCTAAGAGATGTCCAACTCTGGGGTGCCAAACCCCACGCTGTAAGGTAAATCTTTGGTCTTCAAAACATATGTTACTAAGTGGCAATGAATACACAAACTCAAACATGTTTTACTAGTGTTGGGAGACTTGATCCAGTGCTCAAGGAATCATTTAATATTCAAAACACATTATTATTCCCATGAAAACAGCCACTCTAGGCGGGGTTTCACGATGACCTTCTGAAGCCTGTGAGATATGGTACAGATGGTTCCACTTTGGATTTGTGGTGAAGTTGCATGTAGTTTTATGATATTAGTGGACATCAGAAGAGTATGAAGCTTAGAAAACATAAGGAAACATGACTGACAACTACTAGTTCTAGACGTGAAAGACTGGAAAAAGCACCTGGTGATGGCAGCATTGAGGGTAATGGAACATGAGATTGGATGGCTGGAGTTCAGAGGCAGACAGAAGACTCACAACATGGACACACACCAACCATACCTTCACTGGTTCCTTTGCCTTTCCTGTCAGGTAACTCTAACCCTGTGCCCCCCGAAGGATATAAGGAGACGTCCGTTGGCACTGGCCAACTGCTGGCTGTGTCTTCCGTGATCTCATACATCTGCCCTTCCATCGGCTGCAGGTGCCAGTTTAGGCCAAACAGGTGCATGGCTGTGGTGAGCAATGAGAAAAGTCATCTTTTTCTGTTGGGGAGAGGTTCAGAACTATAGGGGCACTTTCTAAAGGCTCCACTGCCTTATGAGTGGCGATTGCTTTAGGACAAGAACGGTGTCAATGTCATCAGACAGCCCCTGCTGCTTCTACCATATCAACTCCCTGGGTCTTTCCACCCACTTAAACTTGTTTTAGATCACCTGTACCAATCCATTCTGCTGCTTCCAGTAGAACTCCTGACCTGTGGCCTGTGTGAGGGAATAACCAGGCACAGTGCTTCAGAAAAGGGCTGGGGTGACAATGCGGTGACCACAGAAATACAGGGAGTAGTATTTAACAACATACCAATAAATCCCAGGAAACTGTACTCTGGTTTATGCTGTTGTATTCATAATGTATGACATAGGTTATTTTCTGTTTCTTTTTATTTTGCTTAAACCCACCCATTATACCCAGAAACACATAGATATATCTGACAGCTTTTCCTGTATAAGACCAAATAAAAACTAAGGCAATTTAAGACCCAGCACCACAAATGCAAGTGACTGCAACTGAGAGCTCCTTAGTACAACTTAGCTCCTCCTATTCAGACCAAAGATACCTCCTCAAGGTTTGGAAGCAAGCAGCACCATTTAGCTTTGTGTGATACCAGGGCACAGCTCTCTGTCAAAGCCACCCGGTGCATATGTGAATAGATTTCCAGCAACTTCATAAAGGAAAGGGAAGTTAAGGAACAAGACAGAATACTCAAAGCAAACACATGGATGAGGAGTATGGAAAACCATATGCTTATACCACCCATAGTTGCCCCTTGAAAATGTAAAGCAAAAGAATGCGGCTTCACATATCATTCCCCAACATAAACATTTCATACTCAATCAGGATCCAGTTTAGCTCCAGGCTCTGCACAGCCAAACGATCCCGTAGTTGCTCCATTTGGAAAGACATGTCTTTTTTAAGGGAACGCCGTGGTATTTTACACTCTAATTTCTCCAAGTAACTGTACAATGGCACAAGCATCACAGCCACTTAACATAAACAGAACCAGTGAAGAAACAGAGCATTTCCACAGCCCATAGTTCTTATTTTCTTCTCAAAGATACATCTGAGCTTGGTGAACACTGTTAGGGACAAGAGGTTAGTTTGTTTAAGCCCATGCATCAGGAACAATCTTTTCAAGAGGACTGAAAAGCAATCAGAGTAGTTCTCCACAAACAGCATGTTTAGGCAACTTTAGCAAAATCAGTGATTTTTTTCCCACTTTCATCTCAATTAGGTCATCTACCATTCACTAATATGAATAAGGTTGTCTTTGCACTACTATATCACAAAACACAGTGAGAGCAAAACTCTCCTTTTATCATGTTAATAAAGTCTTAATCATTAGGAAAGACAATACACTCCTAAAGCTTCCAACTGCAAGGAATCACAGTGACGAAGGTCTCATGAGGACCTGCTCAAAACCTGAACGTGTTTATCCAGGTACACATTCCAAGAAGGAATGCCAGCAACACAACTGGTAACTCAACCAGGATACTTTAGGCATCTGAAAGTACATTTCCTTGGCAGAGAAACTGTGCAAGGGAAGAGATGAAATCCGGCTGGAAGCAAGGAATTTGCATCAAGCATTTGGCATGGCTGTGCTTGCACAGTGTCTTTGTGTTATGGCTCTCATCATCCGAGTGCCTGGGCACTTCAGAGCTATTGACCTCATGGAACCTCATCAGGTAGGAATCT
Organism: Psilopsiagon aurifrons; assembly: GCA_025447955.1. NCBI lineage: Eukaryota > Metazoa > Chordata > Aves > Psittaciformes > Psittacidae > Psilopsiagon > Psilopsiagon aurifrons. The sequence goes on along the minus strand of JAOEHY010039019.1, from coordinate 1,079 downwards.
GTTATTTCCCTTTCACTGCAAGTAAAAAGAGAACTACAGATTAAAGGACTTGTTTGGGCATTAAAGTGTGATTGTGTGTTCATTCACTTAAGTTGCCCCATGCTTACAGGTTCACAAGCCCTAACAGGCATTTCATGGACTGCTCCAGCAGTAGGTTTCACTGGTGGATGCTGCCTGAGAATGCCACCCAGGCTGGACCTCTCCAAGGACCAGGTTACCAAGGTGCCACTGGATGTCTGTAGCTCCGAGTGGAATGAAACAAGTACTGTTCACTCCTCCAAACCCAGGCAATCAGCCTGGATGCCTCTTCAAACCCTGTGTTTAATCCCAACTCCACCTACCCATTCCAACTTCATACTCAATTACTTGCATGAGCTTATACCGGGTATCACTGGTTCAGGCACGAACTGAACCAGTGGGCTGTTTGCTCTGTCCTTTGGATATTGCAGCCCAAGTGCCACACAAACTCTCAGGAACACAATGAAAGGCCATTGTTTCCCTGGAAGGACACTGTTTCTTCTCCTCTCCTTCGGAGGACTTTGTTGCTTGTGGATCATTATTTACTGCAAGAAAATGACGGTGAAGAACTCAGCTTGTTTGGGGTGGGCTGGAAAGCTATAAGCATTCTTCCAGGCATGTAAAATCCATTTAAAAACACCTGAGAGGAAATGCCTTATGAAGGGAACATCTAGCTTCAGTGCAATGATGAAACTGGTAGCTTGGAAGTGTGCTAAGGCTTTTTTTGACATTATCCACCTCCTTGAGCCACTGAATCAACCATTCTGTATCACCATTCATTCCTGAACGTCTGAAAGATGTCTTGTTCCAACACAGAAAATATGACAGAATAACCTGCAACATAGATACTGTGTTATCATACAGAGATAAAAAGCTTGCATTAATACGTTAACTTTTGTCTCTGGTTAATAGATTTTGTCTAAAGCAAAAAGCTTCTTTTGTTCATTGATACCATCATCGCATAGATCACAGAAGCAAAGAATCTCAGACTGGTTTGGGTTGGAAGGGACCTTAAAGCTCATCCAGTTCCAACCCCCTGCCACAGGCAGGGACACCTTCCA
>JAOEHY010039018.1:105404-117093 GCA_025447955.1 Psilopsiagon aurifrons | reverse complement strand
TGGTGTTATCAGCGCTGTTCCCAGGCCGAAAGTCAAAAACACAGTGCTGCACCAGCTACCGAGAAGGGGAAAAATGATTGCTACTGCTGAACCTATGACACCGCCAGACACACTGCATCAGAATTGCTTTCTTCACACTGCATTTATTTGGCAGCAGATTGGTGACTTTCTCTTGCAGCACTGAGGAAGACTGGTCAAATTTTACTGCCTGTTTTGCAGCAGGATGGCATTGATGAGCATAACAATCCTTTAAGGTCTTAGGAATCTCTAGGGTTGTGAGAAGGGAACATGTTCTGTGAGATGCAAAGGAGGATTCAAGGTGGTGAACTCATGAATTTAGAAGTATATTATTTGGAAAATATTTAAATAGAATGGGAAAGAAAACTGGAAATCTCAACAATGATGCCAGTAGAAAAGCACCAGTTGCCAGTGGTAGTGTCTAGGTTTCAGGATGGGCTGGCTTCCTGGGCACACAGGGAGAGATCTCCAGTGATGAGAAATGCATTTGTATTTTGTTCAGTGTCCATTAAGACAGTTGCAAAACTGGGTCAGAGAATCTGTCTGTTTATCTGTCAGGGTTATAATACAACTTGTTCTGGTTTGCTTCCTTTGCGTGTTGTAGCAGTTGGCTAGCAGTCCCTTGACTTCAAAAGAGCATGTGTCAGCTGAGTAAATTGGATTTGTAAATCACCAAAAGAGGCTTGCTAGGGAAATACAGCATCAGTTTTCCAAGTGCAGATTTACTGTAGAACAATCATGGTAGGTGAGCTAGTATGGTTTTAAGTCTTGTTAAAAATGAACTTTATGTGTGATGAATCACAGTTGATGTTTGGAGACGGTGAGAATCTATTCTTTCATCTAGCACAGTGCTTTCAGCCTTGCATCTGCAGGAACCTAATAAGCTCTGTGCAGAAATCCATCTCATGAAATTAAACTGAGGAGGCGCTGCAAGAGAGCAGCTCCCTTTAACACAGTAGAACATTTACTGTCATTGAAAATGAAGTATTCATTGGAACATGCTACACTTCTTGCACCTGATCCACCTTACGTCCCTTTACATTCAAAAGCAGTGTTTTCGTTGGCATCAGTGAAAGACACGCTTGCTCTCGTGTAAATTACTTGCTGCTTCTATTTACATAATTCATCTGGCCACAGGAAGGATCCCAATTTGTAGCTTTGTGGCCTGAATACTTCTGATTCCTACCAACAGTAGCCCTGGGTCACAAAATGAAAAGAGAGAGTATCTGCCCCTTCCGTTGTGCCAGCCCAATGCACAGCTTTCCACCTCTTCTCTACCTCCTCGGAGCCACCAACATACAAAGTTTGGAGCCTATAAATCCTTAGCAGTGACTTCAGTCAGGCTGTGGTTGGACTCTGCAGGGCATTTAGCCTTTTCTGGTTTTTCATTTCCTTTCAGATTCCTTTTTCTTTCTTCTTTGTGAGTGTGTGGGTGTGCAGGTAGTCAGTCACAGTGCTGAAATCCATCATTCCTGAAAGGTAACTCTGAAAACTGCCCCAAGGCAAAATGTTGCAGCACAGCACCATCTTGCTATTCAAGCAAAGCAGTCCTTACCTGTGCAGTCAAAATAATAAACTTTAACATTTCTGATCAATTTCTTTACTGTTTTACTTTCAGTGGGCTTTTGAGGTCTCTGTTCCTAATAACTTGATGCTTTTCTTTTCTCCTTTAAGACCAGACCATCATGACTGTACCTCAGTCAGTTCTACCTTTCCCATGTACACTGAAATCCTCTTATTGCCACGCAGTCGTTGCAAGTGCACTGCAGCAGAAGTGCCTCAGAGCAGCAGTTTAGGTGTTCTGGAAGCACTTCAAGCAATGTTGCTTGCAAATTTTTCTTTGTCCTGCAGAGCATGTGGCTCATGTAGATGAAGAAGTGACTTGGTCATCTTAATTCGGCAGAGCCAGGAGCAGAGTCATCTCTGAATTGCTGCTGTGTTGCCTGAATTAATGGCAGACTGGGCTAGCTGTCGAGCACTGTTTGCCCACACGAATAGTAGTGGAACTTACGCTTTTAAGCAGTTTGGCATTTTGGCCTCTGTTCATCCCATCTGACTGTAGGCATTTAACTGAGTTGTCTACATTTATCTTCCCCTGTGGTCACTGATGAACAATTAAACATTCAAAGGGTATAACAGGACCCAAGGATGAAATAAATCTTTAGAGGTGCTCCTTTATCTCCACTGACACCAGAAACTCCTAGCTGAGACTTCTGGTTCAGTGCTTAAAAATAGCAGGCTTGGGCCTTGCCTTCCTCTTGAATGGGCTGTTTGCCGTTTGTGGAGGAATCTGAAGAAAGACGTGAAGGGCTGTTTCCAAAGTGACTTGACGGGATGGCATGTGCTCACTAACTGAAGAAACACTTCACATAACATTGAAAAATGCCAAGAGTCGCTCGCCATCTGGTTCCCTTTCACTGGGAAGATAGTTGCACTAGCAGCCAAGTGTCTAGGAGCATTGTGAGTGACATGTTCAGCAAGCCCCAGTTCTGGCAGTGGATTGTGTGAATGTGTATTTCAGGGTAGTGCCAGCTGATGTTTCATTATGCCGGATTCTGTTTCAACTTTACCTTCCGTTTTGAGCAACAAGTGAAATATGCTGAACGTGTTGATGACTTCTGTAGAAGCACCTTTTGGAGGTGTGCAAACCGTACAGGTGCTTGCGCAGTAATATTTGTCATGATCAACAGACACCAATTTGAAGCAGTGTCACATCTGAAAGGGAAATCCAGCAGTTAATAGTATCTATAGGCCAATATCAATTACTCTTGTGAATAGACAGTAATTCACTTTAAGGCAACGGTGTACTAGTGATGTAGAACAGAAGTAGCTGAAAAGAAACTCCCGTATTTCATGTGAACAAATTAAACTTTATGGTCAAAAGAAACTATTAAAATAGGGAGATGCTTGTTGTTAATTTTAGTTCCTTTCATTCATCCCCATTCTTGGATGAAATTAAAGACATCAGGATCAAATGCTGCTCAGGTAGCAGATTGTGGCTGCTGGCTGAGATTAATGACAGTCCTCATGCTGCATTTTGACTTGCTCTCAGATGTCTCCCAGGAACACCTGACAGACTCATGCTCTAAACACAGTCCTTCTATTGTAACTACTCTGTAAGTAGCTTGTTCCATAAAGACCAGGAGTGTAATTTCAACTGCATGACAATATGGAGCCTTTCTGAATGATCTGGGTGAATCTCAGCCGTGATGTTGCATTTCAGAGTTGCACCCAGAAGTTAATGGAATTGCTGCAAATTTACATCAGTGTGCATGATGACAGACCCGAGTTCATACCTTCTTGATAATAGCAGCGTGCTCTGGACTTACCTGCTGCCATGAGGAAAGGAGACTTTCACACTGAGGCATTGAAATAAAAGTATTAGGGTGTTACCAAGCGGTACAGCCATCCTCATAGTGAAGACAGAAGAGAGTTATGACTTCTTTCTTCTCTGCTTTCTCTGGAAATAATTACTGAAAGATAAAAGAAAGCATTTGCCTAGATGTAATGAGAGTGCAAAGAGCACTTCTGTGTGATGGTGTTCCCTGGATAGCAGCAAGGCCACCACTCATTTGGACTCCTTTAAACTATGTTTGCTAATGACCCAAATATTCATATCATTGGCAGTGACCTGGGGGAAAATGCAGTTCGGAAATGGCAGAGTAGGGTATTTAGTTTGTGAATTAGTCAAGATACAGTCACTGTAGCCTTTCTAATTCTATATAAATCAGCATTGAATATGTTTAAAATAGCCTTTTGGTATACCCTGAAACTAAGCATGTATTTTCTAAACAGCTGACATAAAGCAAGTTTAGTACTTACTGTTAATCAAACATTTTCTGAAGCACTGGTGTGTAGAGAGAAGCTGTAGTTTGCTGTGCACTCATGACTTTAATTCGTTGGGTAAAATGTTTGCATTTCAAAGGTGAGAGCTCTGAGGGGGTTGGATGTATAGTTAAGAGTTGTTTATTGCTGCATACAAGCAGTGTTTTGCCATACAAGTCAGTGATCTGAAATAGTAAATTCTTAATGCCCAAAGGAAAGGCAAACAATTTTGATAGCAATTCTTGATATAGAAGTGACTGTTTTATAACTGCCTCAGTGTTTGCGTTTAGTACAGGTACAGTGATATTCTGTTGTCTTGTCATTAACTGCAGAAGTAAAGGAAAAAGCATATGGATCAAGCATAGATGACACGACTGCACCTTTTGTGTACAGTATGGGATGTAGCAATAGGTAACTGGTGATGTTAAAACATTCAGCTGCCTAGCAAGACCAGATATTGTCTACATAAATTTTTCTCCCTGTTCCCCCCCTCTCCATGCCTGATTCAGTCCATGCCGTTTAGTTGTAACTTTGGTGCTGTGGCATGTCTGTGTGTTCTCCAGAAATTTGCTTTCGTGAATTCTAGCACGTACTGATTTTATTCCTCTGATATGATTAATCTTTGAAAAGTGACTTATACAGAATTGCTGCAAGGAAGGGTAAGTCTTGGAGGAGGAACAAGCCCCTGCCATGTAGTATTTGTGTGGATGATCCCCAATACCGAAGTATCTCTGGTTTCTAAATTGCATTGTTACCTACAATTTAGCACAATCGACTTGTGCTCAGCAGCAGTGCTTTTCTAGCAACAAGGTGGAAAAAATCAATTGCCTTTTAATGTTTCCATAAGTAAATGTGATTGCTTTTATTCTCTGTGCAGCTGAGTTTCCTGTTAATTGTATCTGATTTTAATGCTAATGTTCACAAACAATTTAAAACCCCTGATCTGATTTTTGAATGAGGCTGCTCAAGAGCTAGAGATGAAGGTCTAACAGTTCTTAAAATATGCAGTATTTTGGGAGACACACGTGATCTCAGACCTAGATACTTGCACAGGCTGCTGAATAAATACCCATACGTGTTCTGAACGTAGTTAACTCAGTGTAGGGTGTGATTAAGTACCTGAATGATAAAAGAGAGCATCAGACACAATCACTAGTACTATAACATGGTTTTACACAGCAGTGCGAGTGTAAACAAAGCACTGTATGATACATCTCAGTTCCTTTTTACTCAAGGTATAATTGAAGGACCTCACTTGCAGACAATGTAAGTGTTTCTATAGAACTATGAATGCTATTTTTACATCTTATATGCAGTTAAAAATAGTAGGGCTCCTTCCTAAGCCTTGCATCCAGTTTAGCTCTGAAGAGTGTTTGGCCCCAGAGTGGCAAGGGTGTCAAGTGAAAAGCTTAGAAATGGTAGAGACTTTTCTGATTTCCTGAAATTGGAAGAAGAGGTACTGGAATTGTCTGTTCTGGAGTGGAGTCTCTTGGCCTTGTGGAATGAGGGATGGCAGCCAAACCAGTTTCTAGAATGGTGTCAGTTTTAAAACTGCCTATATTTTGATGCTCAAATATGTGTCTTCTAAAGCGCTCCATGGTATCACACATACACCTGCAGTGTCGAACCTTTTTTCCCCTCTCACTTCATGGCTGCTCTTTGGAGCGCTGAGCCGTTCTCTGCTGCCCCAGAGCAGGCTCTGTCTCGCCATCAGCCGAGAAGCAGGGTTGTGGTACAGCCTGCAAGCAGCCCTTGGATAGGAAACTTGCAGGGAGCCCTTTTCTATAGGGGATCGTCAGCCTGCAGCAGTGCTTTCTGGTGTTCCAAACGGGGACGCATTCCTGGTACACCTGCTGCTAGTTTGCTGATGAAGCGAGTCACATTTCCTCTATGTGTGGGCCATTCTGGACATCCTTGGGGACCAGTTTGTTGTGAAGATTTACAATGGGACAGTGAAGACATCCTGGTGTTGTTTAATCACCTCTGATGAACTGACCCTCCCCAGTAGGATCCAGATGGCTTTTGGAACATGGGATATTCTTTTCCAATGACACTTTTGTTGTTATAATAAAAAGCCCAAACAAATGTGCAGATACAAGCAGCTTTGTCCATATGTTTGCATGGTATTAATAGATTTGAGAAACTGTCCTAAAATATTGGTGATTTCACTGTTTTTGTAGTAAGTGACTGTATAATCAGTTGAACATATTTTAACCTATTAAACCATATGATGTGTATGTTAGGATGCAGTAACTAAGAGCAATTCAGAAATTGAAATGCCACAGAGATGTCAGCATAGAAACCATTTGTAATTATTGACACTTAGGTATTGTCCTTGTGCAACTGGACTTTCTGTCACCATAAAGTAGTACAGAATCCTCTGGTAATGCTGCTAAGGCCATCTTTCTTGGTGGTGTTAGCTATTGAGAACAGAAAAAAGCTCTAATAAGGACTCTGATTAGAAGAATTTTGTTGCAGAAGTCTTCTGGATTGGTGTGGTATTGTGTCAAAATACAACAAAGTCTGCTTGGAAGAAGGTTAAAGGCAGCCGTGGAAGGCTCTTAGGGGTGCAGAGTACAAATGGAAAGAAAAGGGATATAAGAGAAGGATTCTGCTGTTATTTCTCACTGTGACTACCAACAGGATCAGTGAGAGCATTTTGACCCCAGGAATCCTGGTTCCATTGCGTTCAGTGCTGTGACCACTGTGTGTAAAGGATTAAGGACTGACCACAGGGTTTGCAGCCTTCCAGCTCTGTTGCTGTGTTTCCTGCTGGTTCTTTATTTGGTTTTGATCATGCGACAGACCAAGCACGAGCTTGTGGTCAGTGGTATGGATCAGAGCCCTTTCGCATCCAGCTGCAGTTGTCCTATCTAGCTGTTATGGCTGCTTTCACTCAGGTTTTAAGAACATTTTGCTCTTGAGGGCCTTGGTTCACTTGCTGGGTTGGGTGGCCAGCATGGCAGTTACTGTATTCAGTGGTGCATGTGGGTATGTAATGTGGCCATGAGCTGGCTGACAGCCTTGTCAAGCTGGGATGGCCTCTTATTGGCCGGCCTGTTTGAACAGTGAGGGTCACCAAAGCAGACGTGTTGGAATGGGAGCAAAGCCACTTTATATCCCGTAAAAATGTATTTAATGGGAGTGTAATTTTTTTTACAGCACTGCTTCAGGCTTTATGCAGCCTCCATGACAATCGCTGTATAACCTTGTGCTTTCTTCAGGATCCGTGCACCACCACATCCAGTTGTGCCTGGGCAGAGAGAGCCAGTTCAATAGACTGATTCTGCCCACAGGAGAGCTGTGCTTTGTGAGGGGAGGGACAGTCCTGAGCAGCAGCTTTGAGATAGGATCTTCACCTTCAGAGGCTAATTGTACAGAGCAAGGGCATTGATTTGAGATTCAGTCTGAAGCATGTGTGTAATAACAGCTGGATCCTGAGCTTAACTGGTTTTCAGGTGTAAGCACAACAACTTTAAGTAAATACAGATATTCTCATGATGAATGTTTGTTAGCAGAGTCAGCAGCTTGGATAGCTTTGTAGAACAGAAGAAAAAGTGTTCTGCATTTATTGTTAAAGGGGAATCTCCAGGAAAAAAAGGTGCTGAAGAATTGCCATAGCAGCCTACTGATTTTATTGGGGAATGGGAAGGCTAATGCTGCTGGGAAGGCTAAAAGTTATGAGCGTGCTCTGAAGCAGTGTGCTTGCTTTGGTCCAGAAAGAACTGCAGTGTGGAACAGTGTTTCTTCTTTTCTGAAAATGGGCGCCTTGGGAATTTTTTCCATCAGGTAACCCATTTTCATGAGGAACAAAGCATTACAGACTAAGCTGTCCCAAATCAGAGTATCCCAATTCTGCCACCGGCACACTCTACATTGGCTGGCAACTCGCTTCCAACCTGTGTGTTCCCTCCTGTGGTTAGACATACGTGACAACAGAGAGAGCTGTTGACAACATAAAATTGATTCTGTAGAATGTGGACAATTAATTATGTGTTTATTCAATGCTGAGAAACTCCAGGTGTTGGCTCATCTGCAGTGTGGCAGCATCTCAGCAATACAGAACAGCTTAGCAGCGTCTCAGCTGAAGCTCAAGTTTTCTTCCTGTCTTCTTTTAGCAAGTAACATATAGACCCCAATTCTGGTTTGTGTGTGAAGAGTGTGTGTGTGTGGGGGGGAATCCTAAAATTTTAGATGAGTTTGACAAGGGGTTTCTCCCTTAAAAAAGTAAGAATGTGATTAACTTCACCTCTGGGGGTTCTGGTTTGTTTTGTTTGTTTGAAGAGGGCGATCTTGATTGTTTCCAGTTGAAGCTTTTTATTGACAAAATTAAAATGGCAATATTTGGCAAACAGCAAGTGACAGTGCTCTAAACCATAAGATTTTGCTCAACACAAAGCATTTGTGTTTCAGTTTTCTCCTGAAAAACATGAAAAAGAAAATAATTGGTTTGATTTCCTTTACTTGGCAAGAAAGCTGAAAAAAATCCATTTTTTAGCAAGTTATGTATCGAGCAAGAGCAGAGACTGTGGAGGTAGGAGAAAGAGGAAATATGCTATTCAGTACACTCTCCCCTGCCTAATTGAAGTTCTGTTCAGCTTGTGGTTATCCAGAGCTGTGGGGAAAATAAAGCAATCTGTAAAGCAAACCATGGATAATGCCAATCGCTTTAAGAGACTAGAAGCATGTAATCTTTGGAGGGGGGGAGGAATCGGTGAGGTTGGTAGGAAGCAGGAACAGCTTTAAAGTGGTGCAAGAGGACATAGGATTTGAGCTCATGAGTATTTGTTACTTTGGCCATTGGTTTCCACAGTTCACAGTTGTGTCGTCATTCTCTGATGGTCTGACTTCATTTACTGCAGCCAGATACTGGTGAAACTTTGAATTGTAGCCTCTGGTATGAGAGGTATGTTTCATTCCTCAGTTCTCTTTGGGATTGTTTGAAAATAAAGAATTGAGAAGTGGTTTGGGACACATCTTCAAAGGAGCTTCGATAATGACAGTTTTGCTTTCCTTACCGAGCAATTACCAGGCATGGAAGTTTCCACTGAGAAAAACGGCATCTTGTCTTCTCGCCTGGGAATTGCATGCCCTTTGCCAAATGCAAGCTCTGCTGCACAGTTGGATGCATTTACTGGGAAGTGCTATAATATTTGATCCCAATCAGACAGTCCAATGTGTCTTGTTTAGAGAATGAAATTGGTTTGAACAGTCTGCTGTTGACAGCTCTCATTTGGGAAAGTCTAAATTTGGAGGTGAATACATTTAGAACTTGCCAGTGCTACTTTGGGGTGACAGGCTGGTATCTGTCTTTATCAATAACATACCACCTCACAACTGTCCTTATAGTCACCTTGCCAAATGACTCTACTGGTCATACAGAGAATTTCTGCATATCCGTCAGCCAGATTGGAAGCTTTGGCTCTAACAAAGCACATGATGGCTTTCCAATGGATGAAAAGATGGTTTGCTATGTACAGCGAATTTGGCATGGGTCAGTTTACTGTCCTGGTGCGAACGCTGGCAGATCATTTGTTCTTGATTTATGTAGTCACCCAGGTAACCTCAGAAAGAGGTAGAATATTCACAAGCCACTTTGATTTTGCCAGAAGTACAAGGCACAGATTGCCTTTCCTTCATGCGTAGGCCCTTGTGATTCTCTTACTGAATTTTTCTTGTAAAACCTGGTATGACTATAGTGAAGTACAGTTTTTTCCCCCAGCAATTGTTTTATTTCCCCATGGCATTCTAAATAGATTTTCAGAAACTTGACAGTCCTGGTGTGTGAAAACATCCCCTTGGTACTTCCTGTGTACACTGCTTGTTCTTTTTGGTGAGTGGCTCCTGTTTAAATAATGCTGGTCAGGTAACACTGGCTAAGTTAAAGCAAATTAGCACCTGTTTGGAAGGGAATGGAGCTTTGGAGGAGTTAAAGTGGTTCTAAACACAAATGATTTATACAACATTTCAGGTGAAAAGCTTGGTTGATTGAGTTGGTGCAGTAATGCGGTTCTAAATTACCTTTGGGTTTATTGCAGTTGGCTGCTGCAGCGGCTCTTTAGCCATACATTCTGCTCAATGGCACTTCTCCTAATTCAGTGCTTGCTATCGCTTGCGTTTTGTAGATGTTGCGCTAACCTGTAGTGCTCACTCCCTGGATTTACAGTGCAGGGTGAAGAGAGTAGGAGTGTAGACTCTTCTCTCACAGCAAGAAATTGTTGGTGTCTCTATTTCGGGGAAGAAGTGTGAAGAGACACATTTCAGATACCTTTTTTACAGGAGAAAGGGTTGCCATGGATAACAGCTGTGAAACGTGGGGTCTGATTCCCCATTCCACCCCCTTTACTTTGTTCTGTCATGAGATATGAGCATCGGCTTCATCTTCTAGAATGCTGTATGGCACAGGATGGCTGAAGGGACACTTGCATTCATTGTTGTTGCCTTCACCAGAGTTGGTTCCTGAGCCTACAAGGTCGAGCATCCTCTGGAGCACCTTCTGCAGAGGCAAAGATGCAGAGCTAGCCCTTCATTTTGGGGATTTTGTATGAAGAAGTGAGACTCCAGAAGGATGTTTTCAGAGTTCCTGAAGGTGCCTGTGTGATCTGACCTTACTGAATGGGTACACTGGTTCCTTTCTTCCCCTTTTCACACTTTATAACCACTTGAAAGCTCACTGTCTTAGGAGCTTGTGTCATTCACTGGATTGTAGGTGTGCCAGTCACAGAAGGTATTTCTCTAAATAATCAAATGCAATTGTAACTTTAATTTCTCTCTTTTTCCTTTCTTTTTTTTTCCCCCCTTCTTGCTACTGGTGGAGACCCATGTTACAGTCAGTCTATTAGCCATTATGCCTGCTTAATTTTGGTAAGCCTGCTGTCAATAACGCTGATTGTGTGCTGTCATCCACATTGACCTGTGGTTTCTCTAAACGAATTGGGCAGAAGGATGCCAGTGGGAAGAGGGAAGAAAGATGTTCTCTTCAAACGGACAGATTGCAAACAGATGGACAGCAGGGAATGAATACAAATTGAATACAGGTGAAATGGAACATATCAGTGTTAGTGCTATTTGAATATGTATGTGTGTGTATCTTAATATCTCCATGCAGGAACTGATTTCTGGGAGTAAGCTGCCAGCCTGGAATGGAACTTGATTCTAAGACCCAAGGTGTGTGCTCAGTGCACGCTGTAATTAGATTGTGATGGCAATTTCTGTGCAGGACTGAACTTTAACCTTTCAAAAACTCCTCTTTCTTCAGGAACTCCTGGGTCTAGTAATGATGCTAACAATGAACTCTGGGAATGTCTTCGGCTATCAGATGGGGAGGAAAGAAGAAGCTATCAAAAGATGTCATTTTGATGGCATTTTAAATGTAATCCCCAAGACTGTATTTAATGTTTCTCTAATTCTGCTGGAAGTCAGTGAGTCCGAAATGCTCCAGGAGTTTTTGAAAATGTGATTTTATTTACTTGAGTACAGCAGAGGTTTAGCAAAATTCTACCTTTGCCCTAAATAGACTCGGGTGATGCTGGACACATTGTTCTCAGCAGAGCAATTTTCCCTGCTGTTGGAACTGGCTGTTGTGTTTTCTGTTATTAAGGAGGGAGTTATTGCTGTCTTTAGGTGAGGTTTCCATGATACTTGCTGCTTGGCACTTGGGAGACTTATTAAAGAGCTGATGTGATTACCAGGAAGATTTTGTGAAGTTTGTTAAATGGAACCTGCCAGATAACATAGGATCATAGAATCACAGAATAGTTAGGGTTGGGAAGGACCTTAAGCTCATCCAGTTCCAACCCCCTGCCATGGGCAGGGACACCTCCCACTAAACCATGCCACCCAAGGC
>JAOEHY010039018.1:0-105304 GCA_025447955.1 Psilopsiagon aurifrons | reverse complement strand
AGGATCACCTCCCTCGACCTGCTGGTCACGCTCCTTTTGATGCAGCTCAGGATACAGTTGGCTTTCTGGGCTGCAAGAGCACACTGCCGTCTCATGTTCATTTTTCCACTGACCACCACCCCCAAGTCCTTCTCTGCAGGGCTGCTCTGAATCTCTTCTCTGCCCAGTATAAACAGTATCTGCATCCCTTCTTGGGACCAGCAGAGATGGAAGGGTTTGTACCATCCTGAGTTGTGTGTCAGCCATTGCTTGAAAGAAATGCCACACACCCCTTTGAAATATTCCCCTTTGTTCAACTAATACTATCGAAATAAAAAAGACCTTTTTTTTGGTGGCAGATTAGTAGATTTAGGTCACAGTCTGTAAATGAGTGTGACTCAGCTGTGTGAATAAATCAGCTCACTTGATTGTGAGATGAATTTACACTTTGAAAGCTTTTAATAGGTTATGAATATTCAGGGTCTGCCACATGGTAGGGGATCTAAAGCAACGGCTTAGATTCCTACAGCCTTGGCTGTCACTCAGCAAGTGTTGTTACAACAGAGTGTCTTGGAGTGGTAGATAGCAGAGTTGCTCTGATCTCTTCTTTGTCCTTTTTGCTGTTGCTAATAGGAATGCAACAGTGCAATGCACTAACTGATGGCTCTGCAAGGCAAGTTTTATCACGATGATAAATGCTCAGAGTGCATTGTCCTCTTAGCACTATTTATAGACATCAAATGGCGTTGCACAGCTGTCAGAGAAGGGCATTTGAAATCTCTCTCTGGCTTGTAGAAGAATCTGGGAACAATTACTCACCCCGGCCCTGTGGGCAGAGGCAGCACCAGGCTGTTTTCCTCTATTTCCGGTGCTCGGCAATCCTGAAACTCAGTTCTCTTTAGTGTCTTGTTCAGCACATGCAAAATTGCAAATGACTCCTGAGAAATCCGATGAACTCAGGATTTTGTCTCCTCTTGGTTGTAATATTCTTGTATATGAGCTGGGCTATGAGCTCTTCAGGGTACGAGGAACTGCATTTGTACAGCCTGCCGTGGACTGTATTCGAGAGCCTCTTGGCACAAACACAGGGCAAGCAGTAAACAACAAACCCACATTGTTTCTGGGGAAGCTGTCTCCTACAGTTGCTTTTTTGCTTTCTTGCCAAAGCTTGCTTCTGATTAGTTGCAAGGTGGGTCTGCAATCCTGAGGTCTGGGCACCAATAAGAAGCATTTAGCAGAACACTTTACGATGAAGCTCTTGCCAAAGAAGACAGCTTCCCCGAGTTCTTATGATCAGGTACAAGCTTCATGGTGGTAAATGCCTGTATCAGTGAGGGTTGTGACATTGATTTGCACAGAGGAGCCCATGCTCATGCAGGAAGCAGCCAAGAAATGCATTGGACTTCCCCAGGCTCTGTTGAATCTCAGCATCCTGTAAAATTTCCTAATTTGTTACTCTTTTCAAATATAAGATTAGTGGAGAAGGGAAATGAAGATGCTGGTGCAAAGTTACCAAAGTTAAGAATAGCCTCCAATGGGCTGTGAAGCGGTTTAAATATGATATTTTTACTTGCAATAGAGATTTCTTGCCAAAGCTCTGTGGAATTAGATTGAAAATCTGAGTTCAAGGTAGCTGGGTAGGAAAAAAGGATTTGGCAGTGCTGTACAGACCCTTTAATCAAAAAGGGTCAATACAGCACCTCAGCAGAGTTCTGCTGGGTACAGCCTATCAGTGCCTGGCATGTGCCAAGACTGAATCATAGCTGATGATGAAGTCGAAGAGGTGACAGGGCTGAGCTGGGATATGTCTGGTGTAGGTGTCACACACAGCAGCCTGCCACAGCAACTCTGTGGATGGCCAGGCCCAGGAATGCTGCTGATGGTCAACACTTCCTGAAAAGGGGAAAAATGAGAAACTCATTTGGTATGGAAGCTGAGCTGATGATCTGTGTGCAACCAGGAATATCTGCTGTTTCACTGATAGTGCATTGCTGCAGTACCAGAGTTTGTGATGCTGAGTAGCTTGATAAGAAGCTCCATTACTTGTGCTGAAAATTTGTCAATACAAAGGAAAAGGGAGAAAAAGTTAGGTTTCTAAAAGGTAGGGGAGGATACCTAACAGCATCGGTGCAAAGAGGTCCAGCACAGCTTGCACAGCTCTGCGAAGTGTAGCCAGATGCTGATTTATAGCCTCGTGTGCAGCAGAATTTATACCATTGGTAAAGGCAGTAAAAGAGAGGAAAAACCATAGGCTTCAGTTGTGCCAAGCACTAGGTATGTGCTCAGACCCCAGTGATGTTAGTAGGGTCTAGGTATATGAAGATAAAAGCATTGATGGTTTCCATTCAACAAAGATGGAGTTGAATAAGAGGTTCAAGTTGAATGCTGCAGCAGTGATTTGTTGAAGTTAAGCTTCAAGAAGTCTGTATGGTTGGGGGCACCCATTTTAACATGATTCTCTGGAAATTAATCTGAAAGTACAAAGGCTGTAAAAACTGACAGCTTTCTGAGGTTTTAACCAGGCTATAGAATTCTACAGCAAAAGTACATTTCATTATTAAATTCTACAAGTAGGATAGAAATCCATCATTTCCAAAAGGGAGATTAATTATTGTTTGATTCTGGCTTTTTATCTGTAAGGAGAACTGAGCAGTGGAGGAAGCTGCTGACAGTAAGTGTTAAATGTTTAAGATATATAAGGCCAGACTGGACACGTGTCAGAAATACTGAGATGTTAAATCAGTCTCCCCAAGCTACAGCATAATATTTCTGATGAGCCAGGGGCTGCCTGTTTGAGAGAGAACTCTAAGTGAATAAAGTGGGGAAAGAGAAGATGGAGAAGCAGAAACTTGTGTTGACAAGAGTGTGGATTTGAACCTGCAGAATTCTCACCTGGCACTTCAGTGCAAGCTTGGCTGTGTGCATGAGTAGCCCTGGCTTCAACAGGAATATCTGTGGCCTGTTTCAGAAAGCTGCTCAGAAAACTTCCCTTGAAGCACACGCTCTGCAGTTGTGCTGCATCAGGGCTAAACTGCTCAGCATTCCTGCAAGGTGAGATTCTGAATAGCAGAGCAGCGTTGGGAAGGAAATGTGCTCACTGATGAAGATGTTCCGAAGTATATCTTCAGGGCATGTCTGAGTCAACACTCTGATAGTGCTGTCAGACTAAATGATAACACAAAATATTCTGACAGCCTACTTGGTCTGGAAACAAACGCTGTCTGTTCCTTGGCAGTGATTTCTCATTAAACTGGGGGCTTGAGATGCTGGTGTTCATTGCAACTGTGACTCAAGCCACTGACTCCTCTTGTTTGGCATAAAACACTCAAATATTTAGATTAAATACATTCAAGTGAAATATGGGAATTATCTTTTTATTTGGAAAGTTGAACTGTTCTGTAGCTTTATTGGGGATCTCTGAGATCCACCTGCATCACAGACAGCAGTGAGGAAGCTAAAATACACATGCCACAAAAAATATGTAAGAGGAGAATTTTGATACAGTACCCTCCATCTACAGTTTGCAGTTATATCTGACCTTTTAAAACAAGCCAAGTGCAGAAAAGGTGCTTGAATACATCACACTCAAGATGAGCTTCATCTCTACTTCCTGGTTTCCTGAGAGCTCTGCTCTTTGCAGTAAAGAGCAATCAGGTTAATCAAAATAGCTGAGAAAAAGGAAATTATATGAAGGAAATTCTCCACTGGCTCTTCCAAGATTGCATGCAATGCTTCTGTAGGGAAATCTTCCAACTCCAAGGGCAGAGACCTAAGGCACTGAGCAATCTTACTGCTGTGTGTACAGCTTCATACACTTAGTGAAAAGCACATGCTAAATGTGTTGCTTATTTTTTCCTTTATGTTGTGTTTCCTCTCCTGTTTTCTATTTCTGTCAGTCTCTGTCTTTTGCTACCTATAGTTCTACTTTGAGGTCCTTGGCAGGGTTTGTGTTCTGTCACTCTTTCAGTGACAACACTCTTTCTAGTGACTGTTGTCATAATACACCTTTCTGCTCTTAAACCTTTCCTAGCTAGTGTAGGTTCAGAACTCCTAGTGACGTTCCTGTCTTCTGTGGGATTGCAGAGGGAGCTCAAACTCTGGAGTTCAAATGTATGAACACCTTTGTTTGTCCAGATGTAGAAAACCATCTCCACCATCTAGACAGCATCCTTGAATTGGGATTTTGTCCACATGTTGGATAATCTGTGCATTGGGAGCAAAAGGAGATAGGCAATTCCATCCAGCTGAATTACAGTACGAGGATTAACAGTAAAATAAACAGGTTTCTATTCACTATGTACAGATCTGTCAACATATTTTGACAGCTTATTGCAGTGATGCATTAGTCAGCACGTCATGTGAAAGTGTCGTATATGTATCTGGCAGGTTACCGGTAACTCTCATGACTACTGCTGTTTTTAAGCAGCTTTCATTCATATGCATTCTCCCCCTCCCATCTTCTTCCTAAATCAAAGATGAGGTATTGTCAGAAGCTAGAGCCTGAGCCATGGCATCTCATTTTCTCCTGTTATAAAAGTGGACATAAAGTTGCTTTTCCATTTCAGTGCCTGGGCTGAGTGCGTGTGAACAGAGCTTGACCACAGCAGAGCCTGGAAACCAGCCTGTAACATTAGAAAACGATGAAGTCATTATCTGCCACAGCCTATGCTGTTGCTCTTGATGATGGTGTTGCTTCTGCCAGGGGGAGCAAGCCAACCACTACATGGGGTCATGTCCTGCACTGCAGTTCAGGATCAGGCTTGTGTTTGCTTTCCATGGAAAGACTGAGCATGTGGCTGAGTATGACACAGTCCAGTCCATCAGCACATGTAAGTCAGGTGGTAAAGTTAAGATGTACCCAAGTGTTGGCTTGTTCTGAATGGGCTGCTGTCTGAATGAGAGGAAACATCTACTTGAAACATCTTCTAGTCTGTTGAGGTTGGCAGTAGGAAATTTCTTCAAACAAATGGAAATTGCAAAACCTTGCATTGTTTTGCACCTTTGTGGAGCTCCATTGACTTTAGGAGGATTCCCTGTGTCCAAAGAGGATGGCTAAATTAGAGCCTAGTTAGTAAGTGCCCTAAAGAGAAGAGGGTAAGCGATGTATTTAGAAGGGCATCATTTTCCAAGAGCCATGGTGGTTAGAACAGAGCCAAAAATCAGTGCCAAGAAAACTAATAATCCTCAGAATCATTGGGCTAGAGTGAAAGAGAACAAGGTACCCTTTCTGGTGTCTGCTCAGTGTGGTTAAAATTGACTTGGAATTTAAAATTATGGGACAAACTCAGCAAACAATCACTCCTGATACTTTCAAATCAGCTAAAGGGCACTCAGGAGAAATGCTAATATGTGTTGTAGTGAATGCAGAAGGGAGAGGGATGGAAGTACTGTCTGAAAGATATCTGCAGTACTAAATGCAAGAGACAAATGAGCAGTGCCTGAACACACATGTGACCACTGCGTTTACTGTAGGTGTTTTTCTATAGTCTTCGCTTTTTCTTGCCAAGGACAACTGTGATTTGTAACCTCTACCAACTGCTTAATCACGTATTTTCTTGTTCCTGCTTTAATTTCTTGCTCAGGAAGAACAAAATCTTACTCCTGTCTCAGGTCTGCATCTTTACGGAAGAGTAGCTCTATCTGTGGCAGTGAAGGAAGATGCAGCTCTGACTCTATGCAAGATATTGCCTGAACTGTGCTCAGCCAAGGCTGGACCGAAAGGCCCGTGAGCTCTGAATTAAAACTTTTAAATGCAAACTGAGCACTTGTTTAAGTCTTTTCAGAGTCTTTGTCCTTGTGGGAAGGTTTCACTGATCTTTTCAAACAAAAGCAAAGGTGTTTCATCTTAGACTGACTCTCTTTGGTCTTTACTGCCGAAAATCCCAAAAGCTTCAATATTCTGTGTTTTTATTGGCATAAAAGAGATAACAAGAGGGAGAACCTGTCTGTCCTCTGACGCTGTTGAAAACAGTGAAATGTGAACAAAAGAAGACACAGCCTTTAGAGACCTTGTAGAAAACCATCTGGAAAAACTTAGAATTTGGCTTTTCATGTTATTAGATGAGCCAATTCTGCTTAGGATTTTTATTCCCTTAGGCTGAAGGACACTTCAAGGCTCTAACTCTGTTCTCCATTAACTCTGGCATCAGTGTACTGAGCTTTAATGAAATTCTCATTGATGCCACTCTGAGATCGGAATATGCCCTGTAAGAGTAAAAGTAGCTGCACCAGTTTATGCTTAAAACTCAGGAGCCCTATTCCCAAAACAGTTATGTAACACACAGAAGAAACAATGAAATTATTAATAAATGCTGCTTAAAATATTTACAGGTCTCTCTATCTTGCTTCTTAGTAATGCAGGTGTGGAAAGCTGGTGTGGAAAAAGTGGCCAGGTTCTCGGTCTGCCCAGGAATTTCCTGCTTTCTGTGCACAGGAGACAGGAAAAGGGGTGGATGTCAGCCCAGCTGATGACCTGGGCTCAAGTCCTTAAGCAGCAGGCTGCAGCCTCACAGCCGTGCACAGGAGGAAGCAGCGTGTCAGCCATCCTTTGGAAACCTTCAGTAATCGGTATCATTTTGGTCACATCCTGCTCTACCTCTTCCCTAACTGTGGGTCCTGAGCTTCGCTTTATTCACACTTTTGCTTTTCGGTCTATCCATGAAAGTGGTGGAGCCGAAGCAGCCCCAGGGAACATCTTCCCAGGTATGCTCGGAGCGCATCCTCCCATTCTTTGTGAACTCCACGCACTTTTAAAGCCCTATGTCTTATTTTTCCGCTTCTGAGAGTAAATATTTAATTCTGTGATTTTAGTGTCACGGGTCCTTGTTTGTGCTCAGCTTCAGTGGCCCATGCTCAAGGTCTTTTCCCTCATTCCAAATCCGTACTGGTGAGCACAGGATTTGCCGCTGCTTTTTTTCCTGCTCTCAGAATCTGAACTTGCTGGCTGTATGCTATGTGCTAGGTGGTGATTTTTTTGGTGATTTTTTTGGCATATTTCCTTTCTTTTGTTGGCAGGTCTTGAGTTTGTTCCATTCTCTTTATGAAGTGAAGTGAAAAATGCTAAGCAGAATTTGCAGTTGCTATCACTTTTATTGAGTTAGTACCTTATTTTGACATTGCTATTTTGTAAATTTTGCCCTTTTGAAGACTTAAGTGTAGTTGATGTATGGTAGCTTTGTCACTGGGCTGCTGTAGCTGTAGATCCCTATCTGCTCAGCAGTTGGTATGTAACTCAAGTTTATTTCTGGGGTGGGGAAGTGGAACGAATGCTACGATCTACTGAGAGTATCTGATAAAATATTCTGTTCAATAGTAATATGAAATGTGATGGTTTATTGCTGCCACCTGACCCTCTGAATATTCCATTCTCTTTGGTCCGTACAATTCATCCTTCATTGTTTGCTTCAAACAAGCCATGACTTCGCAATATTCTGTGCCCCTGCTTCCCTGTCTTATTTCCTAGAGCAGCAAAGGGCAAAATCCACATCAGTGCTGAGCCCATACACAGGGCACATAGCTTGCACTGGACAGTCCAGTGCCGCCTGTGGATGTTGTCCTAATGTTTTGGATTAGTATGGGGCATTAATCTGCCATGCGGTGTGATACTCTGGAGAGCTGCTGGTGATCAAAGCCCACAGGGACTGTGGTTTTTGCTCCATCAGGACACACAGTTTTCAAGGGCAGCAGTTGGGATGCAGTACATCTGTGCTGGCTTTAGTGGTATCTCCTGCCTTATCACCTGCCTTATCTCCTGCTCATCTCTCAGCAGTAACCTGAAGTCAGTATCAGGGATAAAATACAAGGTAGTTGAAGGTGTTAGATGAAATCTGGGTGTTATGTCTGCTTGCAAGTTGTTCCCAGGTACTGTTTAATCTAAGCTCTGTGATTTAGTATAAACTGTGCTGCAAGTGCTGGGACCGTTAATCTGCATAGACCAATAACATTACTTTCATCACTTTTCCTGCTGCTTTCTGGAAGCCTTTTTCATTTGTGCAGCACCAATTGGGCATGAATTGGAATATGCTGTAGTTAAATGAGTGGGGTGGGGAAGAAGGATATTTCTCCCAGCATACCATAAACTTGTGGCAGCCTCCTGTGACTCAAATCTGAGCCCTGGGATAACAATACAGCAGAGGAGTAAATCTTGAACACAAGAAAATGCTTTTTGCATTGGCTTCCCCAGAAGTGGATTGTTCTGGAAGCAGAGGGCAACATGTGAGTGTGACTTCTATTTGGTTTACAATCCAATTTACAGCTCATGGGAGAGATCTCAGGCTGAGGACCTGATCCTGTTACTGAATTAGCAGATACGTACATTCAACTTAGAATCAGGGTTGCATCCTACATCACTTCACTGGCAGCTACATTTTGTCTTAGAGCTCTCTTTTGGCTGATTCATAACAATTTCTGGCCTGTCCTCAGACTGAAGAAAATCCCTTCTTTCATGTCTTGTATGTGTACTGAGGTCACGTTGACTTTCCATAAAAAAACCTTTGGGAGACATTTGGGAGTGCAGGATTGCCGGCAGAGCAGGACTAGAACGAGGCGTTCCCTGGGCATCGTGAGCTGCTTCCTAATCTGTCAGCCAGACCAAAGGAACATCTTCTTCCTCATCCCCCTCTCCCTGCACTGGTTATTTTTAGAACCTCTCCACCTCTGCATGTTGGATGTGAGAGCTGCGTTGCAGTAGATGCGAGTACAGGCCAAATAGATTCAAACCAGGCAGGCTTGGAGTTTCTGGTGGGTCTTATATAGCACTGTGTAAGGCATTTGCTTCTTTTCATACATCCATAATACCTGTGAGCTACCCACTGTGATATTGTTCCTAAAGTGGAATAATACTGTATTTTCCAGTAATGAGGCTCCTTTGCGTAGGTGCTATTAAAAGAGTGGATCTAGGGACAGAGGATTTGCTTGACTTAGAAGTTCTTGGTGCTGTAATTGCCACAAGTAGTTACTTTAATATATAAAAGCCTACATATGGACACAGATTTGGATTCAATGCTGTAGTGTGTGCTTATTTTCACTATTCTGAGGGATTGGGTAGTGGACATGCAATGAAAATAAAGACCTGTCCATGATGAAAGCACTGTAGCCTGTAGCAAGCACAGGTCTGCTGAAAGCTGAGCTATTCCTTCAGTAACTGAGATTCATCTTATGGAAGGAGGTGCTGGAATGAATGTGTATGTGTGCACCATCCGGACCATTTCAGCACACAATTAGCCATACTCATTACTTGCTCTCCTTCCTTAACTGAGTATTTTCTTAACATTTGACCTCCTTTAATGTACTTAGACTGAGTTGGCTTTTCCTGGAAGTTCAGTCTGCAGCTCTTTATTCAGGTAGAATTCCCTTTATATGGGTTGTGCTCACTCTTGATCAGGGCCAGCAGCTCCTACCCAGGCTAAACCATGGCCTTTTAGACAGGGTGCAGACTTTTCCCATCCCTACCATTAGGTGGTTTTCATGCACTTTGTGAGTTTTGCTTCACTGAGGACAATAGCATCCTGGGGAAAAAAGAAGCCCGTTTCTGTAAATGACAGATGTTTGTTGTTAAGTTCAGTGGGGACTAGAGAAAAATGCATCAGGAATTGTATGAAAACCTCTTATTCTTTGGAGATGTTTTTCCAGTGTCCCAGATTCAGGAAGCTTGGAGCACCCTGCGGTATGGATGCTTGCTTGACACAGACAGGGTCAACATGAGTGCAGATGAGATCTGACCACGCTTCAAGTTGCTGTCTTTTAGGAACAGAAATCCCTCTCCTCTTCCCACTTTTATTTGCCATCCCTTTGCTTTCAAAGCTTCAGTCTCACCTTCCCTCCAGGGGCAGCTTCCTTGAGTGCTGCTTCTTGTCCCTTCTGAAAGAGGTTGCTGGTGTTGCTGTGGTTTTGAATTATAAATAAGGAAGACCCTGAGGCAGTAAACACCTCAGCTGTATTTGCAGACTTCCACAGATGAGCAATCAGTGTGTGCAGCTTAAACTACCATGAAGGGACAACAGGAAGGCAGAGTATTTTTTTGGAGATCAGCATCATGTTATATTCTTCTCTGAGCAGATAATTTATTCAGGGGGTGACAGATTGTCTAGTCTGTCTGAGGCGCTAGCCTGAGACTCGGTGGTTGCCACAGATTCCCTTTGCTGTCAATATGTGGTGTATCCAAGCATAAAATGAACCGTCAGACAACGTCTTGGAGGTGCTGTGTTCGGACTGAATGGCCAGAATGAGAAACCTTGAAAGGCGACTGCCTGCACCTGATTCACAGATGCTCTTAAGCTTTGGTTTGCAAGGCTATAATTCAGCACGCTGTAGTAGCATTAAATATATATCTATATTATATGTTCATTGAGATATTAATAGCCCACATAGCAAGTGTCTTTTGAAGCAAGTGTAGGCTTTGCTGTTTGAATCAGCTGAGCAATTGATCCTGGAATACAGGCACAGGAAAATTCTTGAAAACCAAAAGAGAAAAGCTAGAGCTTTCTCTGAAAGGTGAAGTATACAACAGCATAAAGCTTACTTAGAGTTAGTACTGAAAGGAAATGTCCTAGCAATGGAGTAGCCCATGTTACAGGGAAAGTTTTTGCTACAGCCATGAGAAACAACAGAAAATCGTGAACAGAGAAGCAGTTTATCGAAGTCTGACACTGAAAAAGTGAGTCTGCAGTTTGCAGCAAAACTCCTGGCAGAGGTCCATGAAGCTGTTGAGCTCTGACAAATCCCTGGTAGGTCTCACTTCTGCTGAGTGCTGCTGCCTGATAGAAGGTTCACCAAGGGTGGAAAGGGCTTATCCTCGCTGCTTGTTCTGCACACTGACCAGAAGGTATTTGGGTCAGTGGAAAGGTTCCTATTCACTTCTTTGAGCTTTGCCCCGTGCCACAGCTGGCCTGTGCAGGTACACTTGTGCTCCTGTGCATCCCTCCTGGCTGTTTGCTCTCAGTTTGTCTTGGGACTCATTTTGTCCCTGGAATATTGGCAGCTCCAGTCCCCCACAGTTACACAGAGAAGTGCAGAGAACCATCCTGCTAGTGGGACACACGGTGCAATTTGTCCAGGACATTGTGTTTGTCTCTGGTCCATCTGGGAGCCAGCATCGGCAGGATGCCCATCTCTGTCATTCCTGTACACCTTGCCACAGGGTTGTTCTTCCTACTCTTACAAGAATTGCATGGATCCTGTCCAAACCAGTAGAGTAAGAGGTAGAGCAGCTGCTGGCTGTTGGGCAGGTCAGTCTGCAGGTGAGGTGCTGCCACAATCAGCAGTGTCAGATAGACACTGTCTTTGCTACACAGATGTAGAACATCTGGCTGTTTAACACAGATGTTAAACCAGGAAACTATCTACTTTACTCCATGGTGAGGAAACCAGCTGTACACTGCACAGTGAGAATTCCTTTACTGAACTGATCCAAGTGAAAGGCGTTCTGAGAAGGCTCCGTTTGTTCTTTCAGACGATCAGCATCCCACCTCATGTTTCATACATCTACCTTTGCTACAGGGCTTTGCTGAGCCTTATCACTGAAGGGTAAATTGCATTCCTGTTACTGTAACAAGTATCTTCTGTGCGCTTGCAGATAACACACATCAGAAACTGTGCCCCTGGAAACACATGACGAGTAACCTGTGGTTTCTTGTGGCTGGTACATGCCCAGGTATTAGCAGTGGACTGGCTTCTCAGATCATCTTGATTGTCACTCCAACAAGACATCTTTATTTGGAGGAGAATGGATACAAGCGCAGCTTTGGCAGGTTGAGAGAAAGCAGCAGCAGCAGCTCGGTGTGTTTGAGTGAAACTGCAGTGTGGAAGGTCTGGCAAATACACAGAAACCAGATTTTTGCCTATTTAGGGATCTCACAGGGGATCAGTAAATTGTCAAGAACACTTAAACTGGTAGCTGTGAAGTGAAGAAGAGCTGATGAACTGAAAGGCCAAGAAGGGTGTGTGAGCACCTACTCTGATTTTTAAGGGGACTCAGCTACTTCAGAAATAATGTTTTATTCTGTGTTACACCTGGAGTGGGGGTGAGGTGTGGTGGAAAGGACAAACTAGTTCTCTCCTCTTGTATAGATGCTCAAAGCAGAACTGCAAATAGCGTGACTGGCGGTGGGTGGGAGATACTCGGTACTGGAGGTAATAATTTGACCTCCACTGACCAATTCTTACCTTATTTCTGGGAGTCCATCTCAGGAGAAGCTCTCCTGATTCACTCTGAACTTTTTCCAATGAAAGGGTTAGTTGGTTTTGCTTTCCAAGCAATTAATTTTCACTGTCTGGAGCTCTGTGGTGATGCGTTGTCATAATGCCTACAGGGAATGTAGCTGGAAATATAAAAATGACTTCTTTTTGGACAAGCTGTTTGTGGGGGAAAATGAATTTGCATATTGATAGGCAAAGCATCAATGGATGTAAAAAATACACCAATATATACCACAGAAAGCTAATAAAGACACATTGATAGAAAATGAAAGCTTATGTCCCTATTAAAAACTGGTTGAAAAACACAGCAGTAGAAATGAGCAAAACCAAACCCAGTAACTTCTGAAAAGGCTTTAGGTGTAAACCATTTGATACAACAGGAACAGCCCTGAGGACTTATGTGCTGTGCTACAGGCATGAACAGTCCCAGTCCCATGTACAGTTGGACTCTATGACTGTTGTCTTGCTTAACAGCTGGACTGGGAACAGCGACCTGCTTACCTGAGCCTGTGAGATGTGATTGTTCAGCTGATGGAAGTCATCACAGAACCACTCTTAGCTTTCCTGGTGTGGACCAAAGGGTAGTGGGAGTACAGGACTAGTGAGGAGCGAGCTAATCTTTGGCTTGTGGAGTGCTGTATTGTTACCGCTGGTTATTGGTTCTGGTGTGGGGCTTGGTCTCTCACAGGAACGTTGGATGGGGTGGCATGTCTGTTCAGCTAAAAAGCGAGGTGCTGTAGCCAGCTGGTGTCCTCTGTGGGGTGATGCACACCTGGTGCACACTGACCAAGGGGCACAGCACATCGACAGGGGCACACATGCACACAAATACCCAGATTCCGTATGCAGTGATGCTGCAGTCCAGCTCATATTTCTGCTGAGGAGAGTAGGGATTTTCCGTTAGCCAGATCTCTTTTTCAGAATCTGCCATTCTTATTCCCTGGGCCCAGCACTCTTTACAGACCATCTGTTTCTGAATGAAAGAGAAGGTAAAATCACATGCCAGCAGAGAAAATTACCTTTGCATCGGGTATCTTTTCAACAGTGTGTACAGTGAGCTGAGAATACTTGCTCCAGACCCTCACTGAGATTCTTAGAATACCAACACCAATTGGCAACAGTTGAATTGGGCATACTTCTAGAACACAAAGTACAATTCCATCAGAGCTATGCACCTTTATTTCCTTTCTCTTTGTGTTGGGCTTTGGATCTTTCTTCCATTCAGCCTTCTAACCATTAACTACTAATATCAACCAGGCTGCAATAGCTAATGAGGATGCAGAGTATAGGAAGAACTATAAATGAAGAACCCTTGTACCGCTTCTAAGGCTGGTAAGAACGTGCATTTTCTATGCACGCTGGCTTTGTATCTCATCTATCCCTTTCCACACAAAAATGCTGCTAATTATCATTCCTTCTAATGTCTTTCCCAGTGTAGATCAAAGAGCAATATGTGTTTCTCCATATGATTTTGTGCAGTGAAGATTTCCTATTTGCAGTCTGAATGATCCATTTCTGTATGGGGGAATTGCTCATAACACAGGAAAGGGAGGAATGAGGAGGCTTCTGGGCTATTACATTGCCTGAAGCTGGCAGTTCCAACAAGGCACAGAGGAATTAGATTAATACTGCTGGCTGTGAGTGCCCTGGTCAGGGATCTGTCTGCTTGTGTAAGCTTATGGCAGATGCAGGAAGGACTCCCTTGTAGCTCTTGGTGGGGCTCATTTCTATCCTCTCTCAGCATTAGCAGTCCCAGCTCCTGCTGTGCCACCACTGCCACAGCCTGCTTCTCTGTGCTTCCCTTATCCTGACGTCAGAGGAGTCAGCTGCTGCTCAAACCTGACAACCTCATTCCAGACTCGATAATTATCCCACCATCGTGAGTGGTACTGCACATTACTTCCTCTGTTTCTTTGGAGAAGGATGTTATGTCCCAGCCACACTCTTCTGAAAGGTTAAATATCTTTCTCTTCAACTAAGTGGAAGATTTTTCCTTTAATTATACCTTTCTGCCTGATGTTTGTCATCTTAACTAATGCGTGTCTCCCTTTGCTGAATGCATCCAGTACTCATTCCTCTCAGGATTTGTGTCAAAGCATTAATTTGCCATGAAATTTCTTTCATTCATTTTAATTTCAGGACTCCTGCCCAGGCGCTTGCATTTGAGATTGGATCTCAAGACCTGCATTTCATTCTCTGTATCTGTGAGCATGACAAAAGCTGAGCACATTCCCTTCTGGCAGCTGGGTTCAAAACTGGTACCAGGAGACTGGGTTAGAGCTGTGGATTCTCAAATTGTGCTGGTGTCTGGCTGCCTCCCAGACCACAATCTAAATTGTATTTGAACGTAGTGTGTGAAACACTGGGCTGTGTTCTGATTGCTATTGCTTGGTTTGTTTTACACATTGAGGAGAGAAAGTAACAATGAAAGCACCCAGTCAAGAGAAGTGACTTAAGTGAAACACTTGATTTCTATCATTGAGGCTTGAACTCCAACCTGTAAGATTGATGCTGACAGAACTGAGTGATACCGCATCTCAGGAGTCTGCCGTTGCACTTAGCCATGGTTTTGACCTGTGATTGGGAGATGAACAAATGAAGTGGCATCATATGGCTGACAGAAAAGGGTCTGATGCTGATTTTACTTTAGCCAAGCAGTTCACTCACTGCCTGGATTTCAGCACAAGCCTGGAGCACACTGATAGCAGTGGCACCAGCTTTAGGCTCTGCTTTGGTGGTTTTCTTTTTGCAGCTTCCCTTTGGCTTTAGGCAGTGTGTTTTCACTGGTATAGGGGATGTCTGAGCTGCGTGCTGTGACCTACCTACCAGTCACTGTTCAGACCTGCTTTGTTCTTCCCACCCTCTCCAGCCTCTTGCTGCTGATCTTCGGTATTTTGTTTGTTCTTCTATAATAATACCTCAATTAAAACGTGACTGCAGATGTGTCAGCAAGGAAGGCGCTGAGAGGTGCTGGCTAATGAATGTCACTGTGTGCCCCCTGTCCTCCCAGTTTACCTCAAAAATGATAATTATTTCTGGAGCAGATCTCATTTGGCTGACATCTCGCAACTGAAAGCCATGAAAAGCTTTATTCTGTATAAGATCCCTTTGTGTGGATGAGAACAATCACGTTGGTCTCACACACCACAAGCTGCCGAGAGGAAGAATATTTTGCCTGAGAACGAATGCGTGCTGCATCACTTTTAGATAAGCCTGATGTTACCCAAATAGTTTCCTCCTTGTTGTTTAAAGGCATAACACTCTGCACCCACATGACCAACTGCCAGCTGCCTCTCTTGAGATCTGGGCTATTTAATGCCATATTTGACTTATGCTAATGAATGAGACGGTAATGGGCTGTGCTTCATTTCAGCTTGTCACAGCTTTTGCTAACAGCCTTGTTTCCCAGGAAGCCTTGGTTTCAGTTCTGGTGGCAATGGAGGAGAAGGTGTTAATGCAGCCCTGCTTATTTTAGCAAGTGAGTGAATCAGTGGTTTTAGGAAAACAGTTCTACACGTTAACCCTTTGTTTCCAGAGCAACACACACAAATCACTGTAGAGTGAACAGATGGCTTTGGTATATTTTTAACCTTTCTCTCTGTTCCCATGGTATTCCAGACTGTGTGGGATTCCCCATAGACTGTTGTAAGATTGGTGGGCCCAGCCAAATGTTTTGCAACACAGCATCAGACAGAAAGAGGGAAGTGGAATTCTGTTCAAATCAGCTCTGTTTAAATAACTTTAAATGAGAGGTTCTCGCGTAGAGGATCGTGGGTGGTGGGGGAGTCTGTGGAGAGATGTGGGTCATACGATTTTGGTGCTTGCTCATTGTCAGCTGCTACTTTACATTAGGAGGGACAAAATAAATGAGAAAATCTGTTCTAGTGGTATTGTCTGTGTAAGCAATTAATGCATCCAAAGGTGTAGATTGCAGAGATGAAACTCATAGGGAATTTGGTGGTCTCTGCCTTGCGGATAGGCTGGGCCAAAGTAGTTTCTGTCACTGTGAACAGTCTCTGGGATGCGTGCTCTGAGGAAGTTCTGGAGACTTCTGAATCCCAGGCAATGATCAGATTCAGAGCTGTTCACATTGTTAATTTCCAAATTTTTTGGTGATTCTCTGTGTCATAAAATGTTTTGTTCTGTAATGGAGAGGTTAACCAGTGAGCCGTATGGTGTAAGAGAAGGAGTTCCTTAGGTGTAATAACTTCTGGGTCTCAGCTGTGGTTAGAAATCCTAACTGTAAGGTTGTTAACTACAACACCTGGGTATTAATATGGCAAGAATTGTGTTTGTTGTTATCCCAAACTAGGCTTGTGTCATCATGTGTATTAAAGACTGCAAGTGATTTCTCAATAGAGAACAGAAATCATAGCATCAGTTTTCCTGGCGCTGCCTGTTACGCTCATGTTCATTGAGGATCATGGAACATTATGTTCTCTTAATAGCTTATTCTCATATTAGAGTGCTTGAAACAAATCTGTCCCTAATGTGTTCTCTTCTCTCTGTGCTGTATTGTATGGCTCAGTCTTCTACTGTCAGAAGATCATAAAATGCTATTTGACAGGATAAGCAAACAAGATGATGGTAAGGGGCTGCCCAGTGGGGCAAGTTTCATTACAATACAGTAGAGGTTAGTAATATCTGTGTATTGTATCAGGCCAAGTCATTCATATGTCTGGTGTTCCATGTAGAGTCAAGCAGATGTATGAAGAGGTGACAGACACCTCTCCATTGTGCTGAAAAGTTAGAATGCAGACTATGGAGGGCAAGTGAGACAGGGTAAATAACCAATAGCCTACAGCATGGAACAGCTTGGTGCAGACTCCATTGTTTTCTGTGGTATCATCACCTTTACAGTGCCATTCTGCTGTGGTTTAAGTATTGCCATAGCCATTTTAAAGGAGAAGCCAAAGCAGATGAAGTCATTTGCTGGTAGCAGCATGCTACAGGTAAACTTGCAGCTCTGACCCTCATGACACAGTCCCATGGTCAGTGAATGCCATCTCTTTCCCCAGCAGCATGATCTCAGTCTAAGCAGTTAAACCATTCTGCCCCAGAGGCTTTGATAAGAATCCTATAGCTCCTGCCCTCATCACTCCCATGAGCTTGGAAGAGGCAATAACTGCCGTCACAGCCTGTTTGTCACTTCTGTGAAGTGCTGCAAAGCTTCTCCACTGGGAACAGGCAGGTGTGTCCAGCAGATGTGGAGCACTTGCTGCTCTTGCATTCCTGAAGGATAGCAGGGACACAAGCTGACCTTATGTGTGCTGCTGATCTGCAGTGCTCTGCCATTCCTGCTTCAGTAGTTCAGTGCATTCACCATCTGTCACCCACCTGAGTCAAGGTAGTGCTTATGCAGGGCATTAATAACACATGAACACTAGAAGCTTCCCTTTTTCCTTTGAATGCACTCAACCACCTGCAGTGCCTCTGAAACCACCTCTTCCTTTCTGCACTTTACAATTCACTGATGCAGTTTCACACACTCAGCAAAATGCTGTATCTTGGATGTGTTTTTTTCATCTGGGTAACTGGTGGATGTTTTTCTGCCATTGGATCAGGGCTCCATGGACTCGGTTCATATTTGATAGAAGATGCAAATTGCCACTTGGTCTCCCTCTTGCCAAATCAAACAGAGAAAACTAAGTCTGGCTGCATAAGGTGTTTCCATAGCATGTGAATGTTATGTCAGTTCTCTGCAGCCTGTGTGGGTCTTCAGCATCTCTTACGGAAGTGGGTAGCACAACTGTGTTATCATTGGTTTCTCTAATGCAATGTAAAATAAATCCCCTCATCTTGCTCTGCTTCCCAGAATTGCCAGAATGTTACAGAGAAGCCTTATTCCTCTCCCCTGAATCTATAAATCCCAGCTCATTAAAAGACAGCCCTCATCTCAATAAATCTGCTACTTCTTTTCCTTCTCTTTTGTAGTCTTTTCTGGTTTGTGACATTTCCTGACTGTGCTTAAAACATACTCTGTCTGTATGGCCTTCACTTGTAAAGCTGTTCAGAGGAGTGTGAGACTGTCTGCATTGTTATTTATCAACCTGTCATCTGCAAATGTCATCATCATGGTTTTATATTTGCTTCCAGTCTGTGGATGCAAACACCAAATAGCTTCAGAGAAGGACTAATCCTACCAAATTCCAACAGAGACACTGGTATCCCACACGAGTGGGTCTCCTGAGCACCCATTAGCCTGTGCGTCTCTGATATGGCACATCCCTAATTCCACTCTGCAGCATTAACATATTTAATCTGCTCTTGCTGTTTTTTGAGGTTTCTCACGAATGCTTCTGCTTCAGGAGATCCTGCCCAAACATCGCTGCCGCAGCACACCAGCGCCTTTCCTGCAAGTGCTTGTCTTGCCATCCTTACAGCTCCCAGATGTTCCCTGCTTGCACTTCAGGGTGAGACGTGCTCACAGACTCCTGCAGTATGAAGGTGAACTGCTGAGAGGAGCTGTTAATTTCAGATGGCATCTTCTGGCTGTGACATGGATCCTGCTGTAAGATTGCAGCATGAGGAGCCAGTATGGGGTCCCTCAGAACTCAACTGCATCCAAATCTAACAAAGCTTCTTTGTGTCAACAACATCTCTTCAGAGCTGGTCAGTTTTTGAAGAAAATTGAGTGAGGTCAGTAGAAATCTGAGTTTCTCCGTGCCTGGAAATGGGAGCAGGATTCAGGTCCAGTCAGAAAATCTTTACTATTAAAAAATACCTAATTCTTTTGGCCACATCAGCACAAGTGCTGGCCAGGATCCCGAGAGGGTTCCTTGGCTGAGAGGTATCCCTAGATTGAACTCACTTGCAAGAAAAGATCAGTTTCAGTAAATCTCTTCCAAGGTTTGACAGTCACCTGCCTTCTTCCATCCTCTTCCTGCACTCCCTCTGCCACAAAAATCCTTTCCCTTCTTCTCTGAGCAGTCATTCAGATGCCTGGTCATGTAGAACGTATGGTTGTGCTCCAAGGCACTGAGTCCTGGGACAGCAGGCATCTCAGGAATGTTGGGAAGGGAATTAGCTTGAGCAAAGGCTAATAAATGTTCCCTCTAGGCAGAGCAGCAGATTGCAGTGACTTCACTCCCATGCACACCTTGGTGTGTGCCTCTGACTGGCTTCTTGCTCTGTTTCAAGCAGTGCCTGAGTTAGCCACAGGCTCCTGGTGTGCATCCTTGGCAGGGAGGCAGGTGCTTCGGTTCAGATGTGTTTCTGTCCCAGGCAGTGTGGCTACAGAGGATGCTTCACAGGGCACAGCTGGTGCTCTCATATGGATGGAGGAGATAGGAAGGGACATTTCATGCTGCCTCACTTTGTTGTCCACTGTTTTGTGCTCCTAATTCCTGCTCATTCATATGCATGTTTGCGTTGGTCAGTTCTTTCTTCACACTGAACTTTGCCTCTTTCTTTTCATTGTAGAGACTCTTTAAAGTGTTCCTGGCCTACTCCTGTGTGTCAGAAAACAGTGGGGGACAAACACCTCATTGCTGCACAGCCTTATAGCTGGGAAGCCCAACAGAGAGAAGGCAAATGCTCTGGCTAAAGTGACCTGTTATTACAATGGAGAAATCTGCCTCCATTGGAAGGATGATTAAGCAAGTTAAACAGTAGAGACAGGGTTTGGATTTCTCTGATTGTTTCCCGAAGCAAAAATGATTCGTGTCTTCTCTCTGAGACTATTGGGTGCCTACTGAAGGATTCAGGAGAGAGGCCCTTGCAGCTGCCAAAAGAGCCACATAGATTATTGAGCCTGCAGCTAATTTTTTCTGTCCTACAATGAAGAACTAGTGTGTAATCCAGACCTTGTTTGTGCTGTCCCACATGGTGGGGGATTGCTCTGTGCAGCAATGCAGGGAGAAGTGTCCCAAAACACTGTCTCTAGCTCATCGTGATGGCTTATGATATTGAGCTCTTATATGCATTGATGGGTCTGAAAAGCAGCTGCTTCCTCATGTGCTAGCAGGCTACCAGAGCTGCAAGCCCAGGGTTGCTGACTGCCTGGCAGTGAGGCTGACAAGCCCTTAACGTTCCCCGGGGCAGTAAATAAATGTTACAACTTCTGATTAATTGCTGGGAGTCAACCCTTTCTGAGGAGGAGGAGGGCAGGACATTACAAAGTGAAGCAGAAGGGTGGTTGACAGTATAGACAGGAGAGAAGATTTAGGGGTAGCTGTGATGACATAGTTTATTTGGCCACAGCTTGAAATTGAGCTTAATTTTAAGTAATGTCTTTGGTCTGGAAGAGCTTCTTGCCTTATAGCAGAAAGCTACTGGTAAAAATGCGTAACTAAGTGCACTACAGGCTTGAAACTCTGTGCAAATATGGAGGGATTTATTTATAATACAAGTGTGTATATCACTGCACAAACTCTATGCAAGTGTCCCCGTAAAACTGTCCAGTTGATGAAAATCACTGTAGTCCCTGATCTATTCTGAGGGCACTGGCTGAAGATGTGAGCACTAGTGTCATCAATTGCGTCAGGTTGTTCTGTAAGTCCTTCCTTATCTCCTGCACTGATGTCAGTTATTTGCATCCTAAGATCTAATTGAAAACCTCCAAATCAGATTTAGAGGAAACTGGAGGCTGAAGCACTTTGCTCAGGTGATAATTTCATTTACTGTTTTAAGACATTGCTTACACCTAAACGTGAACATATTCTCTCTTCCTCCATAATGCACACCCTCAGGCATATAACATCCTATTTAATCTGATTTTGTAAATGTAATTATATGTGGCTGAGCAACTGGTAAACTAAAATCATTGGATCACCTTTGAGAAATAAACTCAATGTGCCAGATTCACTGGGAACACCCAGTGACACCAGTATGTTAGAGCACAATGTTAAGTAGGGTAGAGGCTTCCCAGCTGTCTGCAGGAATCTGTGCATTAAAACCTGAAATGCAATTTGTTGTCTTTTAGCAAAAGACCTACAGGAAATGGTGTTCTTTAAGACAACCCTGCAAGCATCTGAAATGGTATTTACTTGCATTACAATGATGGGAGCTTGCCATTCGTCAAAGAGTTACAGGCTGATCTTGTAACGGAAAAGACTGGTGCCTGATTACAGTTTGTTGCTGTATCCATGAGGGGATGGATGCTCAGTCAGTGGCCACACCAAGGTCTTCATCAAAGCCTC
This sequence comes from Psilopsiagon aurifrons, assembly GCA_025447955.1. Taxonomy (NCBI): domain Eukaryota; kingdom Metazoa; phylum Chordata; class Aves; order Psittaciformes; family Psittacidae; genus Psilopsiagon; species Psilopsiagon aurifrons. The sequence goes on along the minus strand of JAOEHY010039018.1, from coordinate 83,990 downwards.
TGGAGCTAGGCTGAGTTACATGAGTTGACACGTCTGCCATGTATTGAAGCTACTACTACATTCCCAGTGAGGAAGTTTTTCAGCTGTAAAATCTTGCTGCTTCCAGCCTCAGTTGGCAGCTTGATTATATGGCTTTAAATACACCCAAAACCAGTTTGAACAAAGGCATTTCTGCTACCTCTGCATCATCTGCCTGTAACATCTGTGTTGTTAGTGAAGGTGAGCAGGGATAACACTGACCCAGCTTTTCCGTATCAAGCGTGTCTCTATTTAATTGGTTTTGGTAAGGATTTCCAGCTAGTCTGTGTGCATTAACTGCACACTACAGTCTGTGGTAGAGTGGCCATGTTTTGTGAAACAGAAACACAGCTTCTGCTGCTGTAAATTAGTGGGGCTACAGTAATCCCTTGTGATACCAGACCCAGGATTTGATCCTGAGTCACACGATAGCTGACATCTGGGCTCTGCTGTCCAGCTCGCAGGACCTGAGCTGTTGAAGCCTTCTGCAGTAGGAAAGTTTCCTTATTTCTAACTTGAAAGGGCTCTGCACTCACCCCACAGCTCCTGATTTGCTCTGCACACATGAGCTGATTCTGTTTCTCCTAAAAAAAGGAGAGGAGAAAGGATTCGATATAAGAATCAAATTATTCCTGTCTCATTCAACACAGAATTGTGTGTGTGAGTAAAAATCCTGCCATTTTGTCATCCAGATTTGCTCATTCCAAATGGGGCCTTTGACTGATCATGGCATTTTATTGGCACAGAGGGAATTTAGAAGCACTGAGAGAATCAGAGGGAAGTGGCATGCGCAGACATTAGTGCGTTATCTGCAGGGCTTTAAGAAACTGCTGGGGGTTTGCTAGAGTGTGAAAAAACCACACCAGAAAATTGAGAAACTGGGTCATCTGGATTTGTTGGCTGCGTATCTTTCCAGCTGGGCTTTTGTTGCTGCTCAGACTGACAGATCTGAGCTCATATTGTAGTCACCAGGATTGTGCAGCATCCTACGTGCCTGCCTTCTGCAGTCATCTTGTTTATACTCTGAGGTGTCTGGAGGGCTCGGACCAAGGTCAGAGTTGTGCTGTAGCTTATGAGGAGCAAGAGGCTGCCTCTGCCTCAGTAAGGGTACCTGCTACATGCAGTAGGCAAAGGTACAGGAACACGAGGGGACTTACACAGTGTCATGCAGTGTATGTGTCACAAAAAACAGCCAGCTGGAGTGCACCAGCACTGTGCCCGCCTCCCTGGACTGTTCTGCCTCTCTCCTTATTCTTCAGCTACTTGTTTTTCTGTCCCTTTGTTCTAGACAGCACAGCACACAACAGCCTCTCCAGTCTAGACTGCTTTACTCCCCCAAAAAATCTGCCAGACCTTCTCCAGGGCAAATGCCAGTTTGGTGCCTGTGTTTAAATTTAGTGTAATCGCATTTATGGTAAGTAGTTGATCAGAAAGGCTAAACTGTGAGGCTGAAATTATAAGCAATAAGTACATTGCTTGTTTGCATAAAATGCTGAACAGAACTGTTCTCTGTCTCATCACACAAATCTTTTTGTGCTGTTAATTTCTATTTCCTATATAAACCTTGTATTCTGTGCCGTGGCAAGGAAGATTTGTTTGATCCCAAGTGCCCAGTGAGTGTTCTATAGTCTGGATTCTTCAGAGAATGAGGTTACTATGGGTTGTGCACATCTTTGTCCTTTCTTCTTTCCTAGTAACTTCTGATGAGGATGGAGATCACTGTGGTTTCAAGTTCCTATGAGCTGCATACACAGGAAGGGCTCCTAGGAAAGGAGATTCTGCGCTGTAAGATGAGAGGCTGGGTCACAGATTCCCTCCTTATTAAGTTCTTGAGATCCACAAAAAAGAGTATTAACATGTCCCAGCTGCGGAAGTTTTGATCAGAGCATTCACCTTATTCATCACCAGGTGATGAAACGATAAATCATGATTTCTCGTTGCAGAAGGATTTGTTGGCTGATTAAAGTGAATGTTACATGTATTCTTCCATTTGGGGTCTTCTGTAGAAGGCACAGACCAACTGGGCACCAGGTGATACACCAAGCTCAACACATACTTTATGATCTTTTCTTTTAGGTGGAAAAACTGGCAAAGTACTTGGACCCAAATGATTTGGGAAGAATCAATTTCAAGGACTTCTGTCACGGAGTTTTTGCTATCAAAGGTATGTGCATGTTTCTTAAAAATAATCCACTTCAGTTCCAGGCATGTTTCTCTGGTTGCAGAAAATGTGATGATCAAAGACATCCTCTCTTTTGACTGTGGTTATTTGTAGGGTAACTCTGGGAACAGAGCCAGTAGAGTTTTCTTTCTGTGTATCTCATGTATCACCGGTGAGCAATGCTGGAGTTCCTGCAGCATTGTTTCGTTGTTGAGTCTTGGTTTACCATTTGTTTCTTCAGACAAATGTGATTTAAATGTAGCTGAAGAAAGAGAAGGTTTTTGGTTAGTGCCAACGTCTGATATGTCCAAGTTCTCATCCGGTTCTGCTGTTGATTTACCAAAGGAAGTTGCAGAGCCCTTAGGCTTTAGTTTCTCTAGTAGGAAATCTAAGGCTATTATACTCTTCTTAAGGTATCTGCAAGGTATAGTTGAGTCATGTTTCTGAAGCGCTTGCGAACATGTATTGGAGTGAAGAAGGTTAATTACAGGTTGGCTCTCCAAGCCTTAAAGATAGAGATGAGATGTATCAAGCCATCTCCTTTGAAAGGAAACACAGTCCTTGACAGAAGACATGGATGTTATTATGCTTTACAGCTTAGCCCAAACAGTAATGAAGCAAGCAGTGAAGAGGGACTTTAGCTGTTTTTCTGCTGATTATATTTCTAGTTTCCCAGAGCAAAAATAATGCAGCCTGTCCTTTTCCAGACGCATAGCATGTCCTTAGTAAAATGCCAGAGTGCTGTCAGAGCCCAGAGCCTTTACTTCAGGGACAGGCAGAATGTCACAGTGATGATAGTGTGATTCCAGGGGAAGCCTCTGGAAAGTCATCTACAATGTGAGATGATTATGAAGCCACAATAATGCAAGAATGTAACACCACAGCAATTTTAATTAAAGTTTATGGCAGCCAAGGACTGAGTGTATAATTATGTAAAATTACAGTGAGAAGCTGCTCTCAGTCCATGTTCATGGAGACACCTTCCAAGGTGACAGTGATGTGCTGGAGGAGAAGGCAATAGAAAGCCCAGAAGGAAAGTTTATATGTTACTGTTTAGACACTTCCTACTCATGTAGCAAGCTGAGTTCTGGGTTAAAGAAGACACTAGCTCTGTAAATCATCTGAAAATCCTCTGTGATTCACAGTCTGCACAAATGCACAAAATATGATCAGGAAGGGATAGATGTGACCCAGAAGAACATAGAGATGTAGTATCTGTGTCCTCAACCTCCGTGGGCAATATCCCCAGTGAAGGAGCCTTGGGAGTCATCATCCTTTCTCACCTTGTGGGAACTGATTCATGTAGTTGTATCATAAGGTCTAGTCCTGGAAAGGTGTGACTGAATCAAACTCTCTGCAATACTTTGTACCCCAAGATTATGAATAGCTTAAAGCCCTCATGTGGAGCATACTGTTAGGTATCAAATGCTTGATGATTATTAGTATATATGTGTAAGTGGATAAGAGATAAATAGTCCAGTTCTGCAGCATCACCTAAAGGTCTCTTAGTGCATCATTAGCATTGTCAACACTTACACAGTGTCAAGCGTGTGTCATCACAGGAACAGTTGTATCTATTTCTGATAAGACACTGTTAGGCATGCTTTCAGAGCACCCCTTAAGAAAAGCTGGTTCTGTGCTTACCTCTCTGCATGCCAGTTTTATTGGTTGCATTAAAGTTCAGAAAGGATATGGCTGCCTTTCACAATGGAAAGCCTCCACTGTGTTGGTACCTCTCACTTTTCAGTGCAGCTAAGTCCCAGGGGTAGCAGCAGGCTTATTATCAAACAAAAGCAATTTGTCTTGGCAGCAACAGATTGTAAATATGATTCTTTGACATCTCAGCCTATTGCAGTTGCTTGGGGCAATCAGATTAATAGAGCAAAATGAGATCTACTGTAAATCCAGAGGTTTTTTTCCAGTAATGGAATATGAAGCTGTGTTATTCATAGTACTGGAAGCCAATTGTTCAAACTCATGCTTTACTGTCCTAATGCTTCACCATATTTCTCATTTATAAGACTTCAAATTAATTTGTCTCGTAGATGCTTGCCTTTATAATATGCTGAAGAGGTTTCTTGATGCACAGATGTGATATAGCATCACATGGGGGTTTTGGTAGTTCAGTGCCTTGAATTTCTTTAAAGCGTGAGGTTTGAAGCATCTGGAAGAGTCGATTCAAATCTCAGTGGTAAAGAATTGACCTCTCATGATGTCAACTTGAGCATTTCAGATCCAAGTATGGATCATAGTGAAAACCTGAATGTTGGAGCCTTAAAAAATTCACAAGCGTTGGAGTGTTCAGTGTCTGCTCTGTAACTGGTTGGTAGCAGCTCTCACTGCAACGAGGGACCCCAAGTCCTGATGTGAAATCTGCAGCTTAGCCTTTCTCCTCTGTAGAGCAGGGCATTGTTCAGTCCCACATGGTACAAATGAAGAGCGTTGTGTTCCTTCACAAGTGGACATCAAGTCTTGTCTCCTCCTTAGTGCTTCTGAGCTGGATAAACCTTATGAGATATGAGTCATGTACCTCTACAGCTGCTGCTTGGACTATCAGGTGGAAAAGCCAGTTAATCTTCTTCAGCTGCTGAGTAGCAGGAGCTGTGGGGAAAGATGTGCTGAGGAGTCTCACTACCAGTGGGGACCTTTGGAAGTGATGAGAGGGCTTAAATAAGCAGAGGTATCTGTGCTAGAGGGGAGAAATGTCCTGGAGGAACATATTCCCATTGTGTCTGTGGGGTGGAATACTGGATAGGCAGAGTGCTTTCTATTTATGCAAAGCTTTGCTTCTTTGTACTAGTCCTCTGTGGATTAAAGAACTTCGCCTCAGCATCTGTGCTGAGTCCTGCTGTCTAACTTGCTTGCGCCATGCAATTAGGCTCTGCCAAAGCCAGGGACAGGCTCTGACATCAAAGTTAAAGCTTTGCAGCAATTTCATTGGAGTGCCAGGATATGAAGGTTTTACTCCTGCTGAAGCTGCCCTCTCTATCTGCTCACTGCATGGCTTTATTTCTAATAAAACTGCATCTGTCTGGAGAGCAATTGCCATGAAATAACACCTGTACCCTCTTACCTTGTCAAAGCCACTATAGCCCAAGAAGTGTCACTGTTCAGAGACTTTGAGAGCAGCCACATCACCACTTAAAAGCTTAATTCCGGTTGATTTCAGCAGGATCAGTGTGGGATCCATTATTGTTTGCTCAGTGGCGTCAATGACTATTTTTGCTGTACTGAATTTATTGTACTGATCCAGTAAATTCTTTCTGGCACTTATAATACTTAGAAGCTTGAGTGGAACTGCTGTTTCTAATGTGCTATGCAGGCTGTTCCACAGTCAGACGTGTTTGCAGGCCAGGCTCTTGGTATGTTTAACAGGATCTAATTAAGTCTGACCTGTTCCTTCTATTTTAAGGTTTCTGTTGTCTTTTCGATGATCTCTCTGCTTTGATATTCATTTTAAAGCAAACCAAACCCTGACAGATAAAGGGTGAGCTCCCCCTACTGACCTTGGTGGTGCAGCACAAACAAAATCAATACAGAATTAAAGCATAAAGGCAAATATGTTATGACTTTATAGCTTGTTTTAAGCATGAGAACCACTGAGCACTGTGTACTAATTGGAGGGTAATGGCTTTCATGATGGGAGAGCGTGAGCCACATGAGCACAGAGCATTTCTGCAGTAACAAACCTTGGTGCTTTATATAGCTGTTGATCTCCTGGAGCAAGAGAGTTTTTTCCTCATCTTGTAAAAGTTATAAGGAAACTGGAGTTATGCTTTGTTACCATATTTGAAAATGGAGAGTTGTAGGAGCTCCTTCATATTCATTAGTGCTGTGAAAGAAGAGCAGTTGTTATACACTCTCCCACCTGCAGCAATAGCAGCCTTTGAATCTTCAAAACAGTAACACAGACTGTTCTGTGCCTTCACATTCTGTCTCTGTGCTTCCCTGGATCTTTAGGCATCAAATCACTGCAGCTGGCTGCAAAGCTTCTAGAATCAGTCTTTATGTGAGCAGATAAAAGTTAAAAAGCAGATACATTTTTCTGAGACTTCCAGGCAATCTTGATGGAAGTTCCAAGAATGCAGATTTGGCCCAAGCCTTAAAGAAACGTTCAGAAAGGGAAGTTGGCTGTTGTGGAAGCTCAGACTGTGACAGGTTATCTGGCTGTGAAAGGGTACGAAAATAATACAGGATGAAATTTGATGGGTTTCTTTTCAAATCCAAGTTATATTTCTGGCTTCTGTTTCACTGGAGATGTATTTTTCGTTTGTTGTCATTCAGAGGCTCCAAACAAACATCTTTCTCACCAAACCAGTGCTCAGTTTTGGCCATGTCTAACTAACTTTCAAATCTAATTTGCAGTCCCATAGCTGAGGATAGTATTGTACCAATTTGCCGAAGAGGTGGATGTTGTGGTCATATAAGGAGTTCTTTTGCCGTATTCCAGTTTTTGTAATACACGCCAATGCTTAAGACATGAGAATTTCAGTCAAGCACTACACAAAACCTCAAAGGCTCATTGATCTAAGCTCGTAGCTGTAGATCTCGAACTTTACAGCATGCCAGAACTGGAGGTGATGATGCATCTATGCTTTCTTTTAAGAATAGCTTTCTGATAGGTGCTGTACTTGGGATGGCTCCAAGGAGAAGGACTGTCAGGTGAATTTGAAGAGCTGAGCTCTCCTGTTGTAAATTACACTATAGCTGTTTAATGAACTGAAGTTGGTTACTCTTAAAAGTGCTTCAGTTTTCTAAGACTCAACTAAATTTTACTAAATACAGCCCGAAACCATAAATGAGTCTTAATACACCATTAAAGATCCAAGGGTAGGTAAAGTGAAAAGCTATTGCTCTTAGGAAAACTGCCAGGAACCAACTCCATTCAATTAGCTAACCAGATTTGATTTCCTACAGTATTAAAATTGCTTAATTGCCTGTGAAAATTGCCTGATGCACTATGGGTTAAATCTGCCTCTTGGAGCATTTGCAGGAAATGGCTTTGCTACAGTTGTGTTTACTTGTGGCCACAATGACTGTCGGCAAATTGACTGTTTGTTAGGGGGTGAGGGTGGTTTTCTTACATGAAACTGAAGGGAAAGCTGTAGAATCATCTCCTAAGAGAAGCTACATCCAGCATCCTAAGGGGACTGAAAAAGCTAAAGGTTCATGTCTTCCCCTTCAGTGACTTGTAAAACACTTTCTTCTTTGCTTAGACTTGATGGTTCTGTCCTCCTTCTTTACAAGTTTTGGGCAGCTATTTTCAAGAAAGGAAATAACTGGCTATTTTCACAAGAAGAAAGTACAAGTGACCTGGTGGTTTTCATGTTACTTAGAATCCTTGTTCTGCAGCAGATGACATCTGACCAGGGACAGGAGGAAAATCAGCAGCTTCTGGCCACTCTCATTTTGTGATCACATCTGTCTGATAGTTCTAAGTTCTTTCTCCAGATATAAGATTGGTCCTGACCTGTGTCACCCTGCCCAGTGATTAATGTAATGCATATTATATAAATCAGCCCTGTAGCAGAGTGCTTCTCCATAAGGGGCATCCTTTTGTATAGCTGCAGCACTAAGTACACAAGGACTTGAAACTCTTCCTGGGTCAGCTCTTTGCCTCTACCCACTGCCTCACTAGCACTGCGGTGCAGCCTGCTCTCCTTGCCAAGTGCTGCCTAAAAATGTAGATGAGGAAATGTTCCCAACCATAGCAATGCAGAGAGAACATCGAGCACATTAATATCTTATGATACAAGTAGACATCAAAAGGAATATCTAATCAGGCATGTAAGTGGCTTTCAGTTTTATAGTTTCCTGGAAAATGAAGTTAAAGCAATAACGGGACATCTTAGTGCAGGAGGTCCTTAAAGAAGCCAGGAAGTATTCCTGTGCTTATTTGCGATGGGTTATTTATGGGCAGGTTCTAGCCTCGGGTACATGCTGCTGTGCAGCTTGAAATATTCACCATGGCAGTTCTGCAGGCCTAGGCAAGCACAGCTCTTCTCAAGAGTGGCACTGGTAGCAGAGAGCACCTTGTGTGCCAGACTAGGCTGCTCCGTGTGCAAACCTTAACATTTCCATACTGAGATTTGCCAGAGTAAACCTTGATCTTTTGTTGTTTTCTGTCTGGGCTGTTACACACTCATTCACCTCGCTGGCATTTCCCAGGCTGCAAGCCAAAATATCTTCTGGTAATAAGAGATGTGAACAGTGTTTGAGACACTCCAGTGTTCCTTCTTCATATTATGCCCTTTTTGTAAACCTCTTGGAGCAGTTAGAAAATTCAAGTTATCATTTAGACAAGAGGATTGAAAGGTCAGATATATTAGCACTGTTGCAGAAAAACACTGAGTAAGAAAGTTGATGCATTTCCCAGCAGGGTGCTAAAACTCATCCTCCTGGTGGTTAGGGGTGGCCCAAAGAAAAGACCAGCACCACAGTCCTCCAGAGTCAAGAGGTTCTGATTTGTGTCTTCACAGAGAAGAAGAGCAACAGAGAATTTATCCTTTAAACACAGTTCTTAACAGGAATAAAACCAATGGCACAGTCCTAAGATTCTTGAAGCCAGGGGCCATCTTTCCATTGATCTGATGGATGCTGGAACAGGTTCAGCTCTTCTCAAGGTAGCAATGATGTGTAGCAATAATCTCGGATGAAAATGGCCTCTCCACATTTCCTTCTCTTCTTCTCTTTTTTTTGTGGGGATATAGCAACATGCAAATCTTCCCTGCAGGACAAAGAAATCCAAGCTGTTATGCCAGCTTGCATGCTAAGCGAACCTCTCCCACAGGGCACACTGGTTGCTGCACACTCGAACATCTTCGCATCAGAAAGTCTCCTTTGCAGAACAGACACTGCTGAGATCTTAAGGGTTGTTTCATTCACCATGTGCTGTCTCTAATGTATGCCCGTGTGTGGGAGACAGGGACAACATATTCATCCCCCGTGTTTGGCTTCCTCCATCTGGTCACCTTTTCTGTTCTTCCAACTCTTTCTAACTCTTCCTGTGCTTTGTAAGGGACTTGCTCCATAACCATAAGGTATCTTCACCCTCAGACATCATTGTGCCTTTATTTTAAAACCAGAAGATCAACTACCAGCATAAACCTGTGCAGTTCACACTTGCTTACATTACTCTGTTTCCTCTGCGCACCTGCCTCATGACTATTAGTGTGTAATGTCACAGCCAAATCTATTGCATTAGTGATGGAATGGAAAAGAGAAATACTGCTGGATAATTGCAGCTTCCAAGTAGGATAATGTATAGCACATGCTGAGAAGGTTTCACACAGTATAGGCTCAACGCTGTAAGCTGCTTTTTTTCCTGGCCTGATATTACTGCCTTCTGCAGCCCAATATGCCAAGTGCGGTCATTGGTAGTTAATGGAGAATGAGGCATTTGGTGAGTTCAGTGTTTCTGTATTTATTCTCTCAGATGAGAGAAAGACTCAGGGAAACACAGACATTGATTTTTCCAGCTGTTAATTTGGTTGTTAACAAAAGTGAACACAGAGGCTGAAAATCTCCATTTGTAGTGCATAGATATTTGCTTGCCAGAGACACATACAGTCTGTGACAGAAAGGGGAATTTGTGACGTTTAGGTATTGCCCCTTTGTCCCTCAGACCAGAGAAAATCTGAAGCAGATTCACATACACTAATTGTGCAGTAGACACCGGCTCATGCTAAGGCTGCAAGTCCATACAGCCTCTGGGAAGACCTGACCGTTTGCTCTCATTTCTCTTTGCCAGGCTGTGAAGAGTTACTGAAAGATGTCCTGTCTCCCGAAAACTCTGAGCCTCAACACTATGAACTGCACTATGATGATTACTACTACCAGGTAAGAGAAGCACTTATTCTGTCTTATGTTAAGTGAGCTGAGGAAGCCTCTGATGTGATATGTAGCTGGGTCATTGTAAATGCTGCAGTTGTACTTGGCCTGTTGACTCTTCCTTCCTAGATTCATGACTGTTACCAAGCCTTCTATATATTGGTGTAAGCTGCATTCAACACAGGGTAGCTGTCAGCTGTTATGAGAGTATTTAGGATTTGGTTAGCATTCCTCTTAGAAGCCTCAGCATTCACTTGGCTGTGAAGGGAGATGTTGCATACAGGCTCGGTGGTACCACACATGTGGAAAACACTGATTTGTATCTAATTGAATCAGTCAAACTTTGTAGGTGAGCAGGTCCTCAGAGACCTTCTGCAGATAATGAACAGAGACACAGCAGCTGTTTGGAAGCAGAAGCAATGCACCTTTGGTACCTTGATAATATTTTGACCGTTGGGAATAGCATATTTTCAAACCATATTTTCTTCATCTGTATCCTTAATTTGGCAGTGTCTGTGCAGTCTAACTAGCAGGAGAATGTTAAGTCTTCCTGTAAGCATCTATTTCTCCTTCATTTTACTTTGGTTTTAATCACCTCCACCCATGTAAATTCCTAAGATTAAAGGTACAGTTCAGATAAAGATTGCCTGCCAGTGCTGTTGTGAAACTGTGAATGATCCTGCAATCCGTAGGGAAAGCAAGTGATGAAAGGTGAAGTGTGAGAACAATACTTGTGTATTGGGGAAAGACATGTGATAAGCATGCTGGTGTTGCAGCACTTCATGGTGTTCACAAAATGGTTCCCACTGTTCATACAGAAAGTACAGAGACATTTCCTTCTCCTCTCTGCAGAAGATGGAAGGAACCCTCCATGACTACAGACAGGAGCACAGAATTTGGTCATAAACTTTCTTAATAAGGAAGAGCTGTCTGGGTTCATTAGCTCCTTTTGCTTGCTGAAAATGACAGGATGGTGTCAGTACCCGGGCTGTGGCAAGCTGGCACCACCATCACCCTGCTTTGTTTTTAAAACTTTCTTTTTGTTGCAACTGATGACATAGATACCCACCATGCTGTTGCTTGGTTACCTTAATAGATATCATAAACCAAACTCTCAGTTTTGCAATAAGATGACAGAGGCTATAAAATGGCAAGCAGCTTCTACAGTCACTAGATGTTCCCCTGTTACTATGCAGATGCGGCAGGCAGGTTCTGGCAGGCTTCTGGAGGCAGGCAGCATGGTTCTTGGGTCTTTATTCCTCAGGGATATCACATCTGCTTTCACCCAAAGATGTGCTGTGGAGAGTGGTTGAAGGCAGACTGTGAGGCGGCTGCACACTGTACCACTCCTGACACCTATCCACCAGGAGAGCCTGAGGGGTGGGAGTTGTAGTTGCTAATCCTGATAGTAGTATTAGAGTTCTAGATTTGTGCCTCTGGAAGAGGAGAGGGGCAGAGGGTGACCGTGTTCAGAAGGAGTCGATCTGGCAGGGCTTTGGTGGAAGCCGTGCTGTTCGCTCCTTGGTAGGACTTGTGATGTCCACCAGCCCTCCTGTATAGGCTATGCGGTGGGCAGCACCATTGCAGTCATGTCCAGCCCACTTTAATTGGGCCGACATAGCATTTGTGCAGCCTCTGAGCAGAACCAGGTTCTTCCCCGCCTGCCCACAGGGAGACGAGTTACCATGGGGAGAGGACAGGAAACGGTGCGCATTGTTGTCCACCGTGCGCTTACCCTGATCTCCTCTGCGCAGCTGCCTCCCAGGGGTTTCGCTGCAATCTCCAGGTCTTTCCGGTGCAGTTTAGAAACTGTTCGCTAGATGTCAGTTAAAGACTGGGAAAAGGCTGGGAACAGGCACTGCGCTTGCTTTAAGGATCTTCTGCTATGGCAGAAAGTTGGCATTTGCAATGTGATGAAATGGAGAAGAACTGAGGCCCAAGCGGGTTTGGGTTATTACCACTGATGAGATTTGTTCCCTCTTCCCGAGGAAGCACGTACTGAAAACATGAGCTCTTCTTGCATCTCCCTGGCCTCACTGGGTGTGAATCCCTGGTGATGTAGTCAAGTTATGGGTAGCTCCCAATGGCACAGATGGAAGTTGCCTGTCTAATCTGATTTTCATCCCAGTATATCTTTTGCATGTCTCTCTAATTCTCAGTTGCAGTCAAAGTCTCAGGCAGCAGCAGGATCCGTCTGCTGTGATGGCGCAAATAGGTATTCTTAAAGGGAATGAATCTTTTTGATTCCACCCAAGGGGATGGACTTTCACAAAGGCAGGTACTGAGCTGATTCGTTGTTGTGCTGCCTCTGTCTCTGTATGCACAATGTGATTTGGAGAGGAAGGGATTTATCCTTGTCATGTGTTACTTCCTATGTCCCCTGCTTTCACTTTTACTTCCCCTCCCGAGTGCCCACTCCCTGTATTGTAGCTTTCCAGAGCCCAAATGTAGAAACCTAAAGAGGTGAAGAGAATGCCAAGAAGTGGGATGAAGTGACAGGAGCCACGGTAAGGTACTGAACTGAATCGGCTGTTTAGGTATGTTGAGTCAAACGGGGAAGAAAAACATGCCAAGCCTCCTGCCTTTAACTGCAATCAACTGGATGCAATTAATTTAAATTGATCCATAAAATCCCCTGGTACCAGGAGCTTGGGGCATTCATTTCATTTGACATTTTCTAAATGGTCTGCTTTTACTTTTTATTGTCCTTCAGTGTAAACAAGAACAAAAGCTGGCAAGCTGGTAATGTCTAAAAAGGAGGAAAAAATCCTATTGTTTATGCAAATTGAAATGCAAAGACAATTCCGTGGGAGTTTCTAATGGTCTGCAATGAGAGGCTGTGTCAGTGATATTTTGGGTGGATGCAGAGCTATTCCTTTGAGCTCAAATCTGTTACAATGTGATACACAGAAAGCAAAGAGCAGCACTTGGTTATTGCGGGACTCTCAGATCAGTGGGAAGTCTCCCACTGACTTCAAGGTGCAAGTGTATATGTTTTCTCTTAGATCAGAGAAAGCTGGTCCAGAGAGACTAAGGAGCATGGGATTGCAGTTAGCAGCTGTAGAGCATCTCAGCTCTAGGACCTGCTGCCTCTGTGAATTCAGAGTTTGCTGATCTGGTTAAGGTCTGTATTGTGCTTCATTTGAGGCACTGCTTCAGTCACGTGCTGTTTATTAGTATAAGTTCTGTCTCTTGCAGCCCATAGAGAGATAATAGAAAAGCTCTGAATTTGCCAGAAGTCAATTTATGAATCCTGAATTCCTTTCACAGTGTTTCCTGTTATGGCCTCAACTCCTGTTTAGGCTCCAGTTTGAAGGAAGATGCAAGTCTCCCTAGTCTAGCATGCAGGATTTGCTTTGTGGCAAGCATCTGGTAGCACTTCAGAGCCCTTCCATAGCCTTTTGGAGACAGTAACCAACAGAAGCTGCACAGCTGAAGTATGTGTATGAAAACTCAGACCCAGATTCAGCCTGCTTGAACAAAGCAAAGTGCCTGTGTTTAGCACTTCAGATGCCTGGCTCTGGGCCTTCATGGACACCTATCCAGCTGGGAACACCAGCCACAGGGCTCAGAAGGATTTAGGCTGGCTGCATCTGCAGCTCCCTGGCCAGGATTTGCATTGCAGGCCCTTAGAAGCAGTGACCTGGGTCTAAGTGCTCTTCTGTCTGAGCACTATAAGTGTAAGAGCTGGATTTTCAGCTTACCTGGTGTGTTTTGGGTGTTTGGGTTTGAAGGGAGCCTGAATCTAGATCACCTGGGGAGATAACAGAAAAGGAGGTTGAATGACAGATGGAGCCTCTCATTGCCAGGTAGCAGGGGACCTATTTGAGTAGCTGCTTGTGAAGTGACACTGTATTTACATGCGAGTAATTGCCTTTTCATCTGAAATTGATCACCAAATGCCATACGTGCAAACCCAGTGGAAGAGCATGTTGTAAGATACAATAATAGCAGGGTCTTTGTTTTAAACAAGGCTGGTTGGTTTCTTACTAATTGTTGCTGTATTAGGTTGCTGCTTTCCATTTATTTGCTGCTCTCACCTGTAACTTGGAGAGTAAATCTGCCCCTTGCCAGGATACAGGATTGCTGCATGTCAGAAAATGAGCTGCCTTTTCAGTTCTGTGTTTGCCTGCCAAGTGATTAATTGCGCTGTATGAACAGCAGAAAAATTGAGATATGACAAATACATGATGTTTGCCTCTGGGGTGGAGCTAGGGCTGAGCTGCTGCTTTAAGATTTCAGGAGCAATTAGGAGACCCCTACCGGCTTCTGGAGAAAGGGTATTTTTCCCCAGCTTGAGCATATCAGCTAATACCTGTCTCTGAGCAGAGGGGCTTTCTGCTGGGACAAAGCTGTGATCCAAATGGGGTTTTCATTAAGCTCTGAATGAAGCCTGAGACTGAGGAAAGGTGAAGGGCCATTTGCACAGGTCTCCTTTGTCAGCCTGGAATTGCAGTTGTTACCTCTGGTTGTGCCGTATCTTGCTATGTGATAAAAAGCAAAGGTCAGGAAAGCATTGAATATTTTACTGAATGCAAACTTGCAGTTCTCTTCATGTTATTCCCATATCCCATCGTTCTCTTTTTCACTGAGAACATCCCTTTCACCAGGCATGCCAGCAGTGAAGGTGAAGCAAAGTGTGAGTGGTGGATGTCAGATCTGGTGGGGAAACTGGGGAGATGGTAACCAGAATGGTTTGCATCTTTCATCTTGTACATGTGTTGCCAGTGTTCTTGGGCAGAATGCTTGACCCCACTTGTCAGGAGGGTTTTCTTGATACTTTTCATAACATTAAACCCAGGTGTTGCCTAACTGTTAATGAAAAATACATCTTTCCTCCTGCCTTTTGTAGTAGCATTCACGGGCACTCCTATCTTAGCAAAGGCAAAACAGGTAACTCTGGAAAAAGGTAGTTTGGAAATACCTTTCCAACTGATAGCAAAGAGAAAAACCCAGGCTGTGCAGTAAGGAGAAACAATATTAAGCACAACAAATTAAAGGGTTTATTTTCCCTGTTTCTTTTCAGCCTCCAGTTTTCCCGACCTCCCACACTCTCACAGTCATTCTTGGCTCCCATTGTGTTTTCAGCCCTGCGGATGCTCAGTGTCTGCTTTGCATGTGAAGAATTCCCTCCCCAGGCTTTAGGCTCTGGGGTGTTTATGTTCCACAGCAATCAGCATAGTGCATGTTTGCAGATTGCTTCCCTTACCAAGCTGCTGGTGGGCTCTTGTGTCCTGCTGTCACTGTGGCACCCACACTGGAATTATGAGCAGCTCATCTCATGTCTCCCTGGAAGAAGCTGGGAAAGCTGCTGCAGCTTCATTCCTGCTACAGTTGAAACATGGGATGTACGTGTCCCTCAGTACTCCAACTGGGGAATGTTCCAGCTCAAGCCTCTCTCTTGGGTATGCCAGGGGAAGCAGAAGCTTCCCTGCTTTCCCTGATCTAATCTAAAAGTCTGTTTTATATTTGGTGCTCCTAAATCTGCAGATTCACCTTCCCCTTAGATTCTGCTATATCCCCTGGGAAATAAGGATGCTTGGCATCTCCAGGGATGGCCTTTTGGGAGGCCCAGCCTAAGGGTTGATCCCAGTCCCTGCTAAAATCAGTAGGAAGACTCTTAAACTCTGGCAGGAGTTGGGCAGCACTTTGGGTTGCTTGTGAGCTGGTTGTTGCCCATATCCCTCACAGCACAGGGAAGAAAAGCACAGCCATGCAGTTACAGAGAGAGACAAGTCCATGTTCCTTGGTAGGACTAGACAGGATTATTTATACACAGGCAAAACAGTGTCTGCACCGATGAGAAGTTTATTGGAGCCTCTAAGGGCAACACTCTCAGCAATTCATTTCTTCCAAGCATCAGAAAGCAACATTAACTACAACTGCTGAGAATTCCGCAGTGAACAATTACCCAGAGCAATGAAGAGCTCAGCGTGCCCTGTTTGGGACTAATTTACATGGAAATTGCCTGGCAGTATTCTGAATTCTCGTTTTTATGTTTGTGCATGCATGCAAAAATAAGTGTTCTTGGTACAAAACACCTGCATAAAAGTAACCTTCCTCTGGGGCTGCTGGAGCTGATAAGGAAATGCTGCCCTGAAGAGCTGCTCTGCAGAGAATGGGCAGTTTTGCACTTGGGGCAAGTTAGGCGTCTTCCAACAAAACAAATGCCGACCCCTCCAAAGCAACCAAAAAAGAGGTTGAAGATTATTCCTTTTTGAAAACCAGTTTGAATTTTCGATTTGGTGGCACGTCACACCTTGGCATTTTTAAGGGGGAAAGAACCTTTTCCCTCACTTGTTTTTGCTCAGTTGTTGTAGCAAACATGCATAAAATAATACAAAAGAAGTGAAACAGAGACAGAAATACTGCTTTGTGTCATGATGCCCTTCGCAAAATGTGGTTTGGGTTTTCTTTTCAGAAAAAATCCAAGGTTTTGATCTTCTCATGCTAAGCTGGGCCAAGAAAGTGTTTTGAAATCCAAGAGCTGGGAGAAAGGTCTTCCCACCCAGTTCTTGCCACAGCGCCACAAGTGCAATCCCACTCTCAGAGGCCAGCAGCAGACTGCCCAAGCCTGGGAGTGTCCTGATGGAGACATTCCTTTAGTTTCCAGAGCCCCCAGAATGGAGTATCCCAGTGCAGTGGTGCCTGTTCAGACAGTGCTGTCTTTCAGGGGGTAGGAAGCTGGGTTGAACTTGTGCATGTCAATGGGTTTGGACAAATTCTGCCAGTTAGCTGCTTTAAATTTAAGCACCTGCTCTTTGCAGGTGAACTCCTGGCCTCCTGTAGTAGAAGCTTGAATCAGTGAAGGGCAAAACATTATTCTCTTCCCACAGGGACTTGTCTGAGTCAAAACTTACCGTTTCTTAGGGCTGTATTGGGTGGTTTAAACTGGTGGAAGGTGACTGCCTGGTTCAGCGTCCTTGCTGTGACTCTGAGATGAAGTTCCAACTGTGGTGTCCTTCCAGGCATCTGTAGGAAAGTCGCCTCATGCACTTGCTGTTATCTGTGACTCTTCTTTGAGTATTTATTTCTGCTCTGTGGCCCAGGTAGGGTTTCATGAGGCATTCAAAAGCTTTACCATTTTAAAGCCTGTCACGATCTCTTCATCAGAACCTCGGTTTAATAGGCATTTTCTGCCTCATCTCTATTTTTTTCTTCCTGAGGCATTGTCTTGAAGCTTTTTATCTGCTGATTTTGTGACTGAGCATGGTTTTGGGGGTGTTTTTGATGGAATTGTCAGTTGCCATGGCAAAATATTCCTCCCATACTTGTCTCTCCATGGATAAACCAATTTAGACTGTGGCTCAGTCTTTGGGTAGAGGCAAAGAAATAACTGAAGGCTAAAAGCTGATCTCTTTCTATCACGAAGTCACATCCATATGGATTTAATCCCTCAGGTAAAGCATGACTGTGGTTTAGTCCTTTTTGCCTTTTGTTTGCTGTCCCCTCTAATTTGTGGTGTGTCTTCAATGCAGCATTATTAACAACATAAGCAAAAGTAATGTTATGACAGGACTCACTGTGCTGTACTCCCATGAACGAAACACAAATGCTCTGTTGGAGGGTGGTGAACTTCACTCTGATCTACGGCCTTTGGCAATACCGGAATATCCATAATGGCAGTATCTACTTAGGAAGCAGTGCACATAGTGTTTGCCACATTTCTTGGCACTTGTGTGACAAGAAGGGTATCTGTGCCCTGCAGTTTGCAAACTTCATGCTGGCTCTTTCTTTCTTTGTCCTTACTTCTTTATTTCCTATTCTGCTTCATATCTTTTCTTCTTGTTGCTTGGGGAAATTTGTGCTGCATTTATGGGAGATTTTTGATCATAGATTGTTCTTCTTGGAATGTTTTCAGTGGGAAGGCTGTGAAATTGAAATATGAGAATCTTTTTTTGGAGGAAAAAGCATTGGTTTAAATAGGTTTATCTGGTGAGAGCTTTTTCCATCAGAAGAAAGTTCTGCGTAGACCTGTACAAGCTGGTTGATAAAGCCAAGGTTCCAGATTGTGACACTGCAGAGAGAAATTCCACCACAAAGAGATGTTCCCGCTAAACACCACCAACAAAATCCCGCATTACACAAGCAAACAAAAAGGATTTGACAGTTTCTTTGCCACCTTCCAGCCTTTCTGACCAGGCTGAGAGCAGTGGATTTTTGGAGGCAGCTTCTCCTCTTGTTCAGACCAGAAGAGCTACATGTACTGGGCGCAGTTTTCCCACTTACCTAAATTCCTCCAGAAGTGAAATCTTACAGGAGTCATTTTGCTACTATGGTGCCCATGATATTTTGGGGTTCAAATGCATTATTTTAGTAGCCTCAAGAGTTGCCACCGGAGTGACCCATGCAATTCCTGGAATTGGCCTGTTCTTTTCCTGGCTGTGAAAGCTCAAGGGCACCTTCCCCACTTCCACCTTCTTGCATTTCAGGCTCAGCCCTTGCACTGTCCAAAATCCCCACAAACCCGCATGGAATTTGGTTTTCCCGGCAGCACTGAGCCCTGTTTTCAGCTGTGGGATGCTCCTGTAGCGAGGTGCTGCATGGTGGGGACTGTGGCACTGTCCTCTATCAGAGGCAATGGAGCTATTTAAAATTAAACCATCTTACTCAGCTGGGCTCAGAGAGCTAAAAATTACACCATGATCATCCTGTCTATTCTTGGAAGCTGGAGAAGCATCCATGTGGGTTTTGGGGCTTTTTACATGCTGCTGTGGAGAATGTCTTTGTCTGGGTGGAGGCAGGCTTTTGCCATGCTGTCACGCATCTGGTCTGCGATAAGCAATCTGTAACTGAACAGGGTGAAAAAGTAGGCCAGCTTACAAGAGTATCTAGGAATTACTCCGGAGGTATTTATGCTACACTGTCTCCAGCAGCTGCAATAACAGCATGAAATTGAGATTAAAAATTAAGAAGAGATATGGGCTATTTGACCTTCCTTCTATCAGCAACACAGAGGCCCTGTCTGGAATAAGGATGCAGAGAAAGACAGCTTCTGTTGAGGGCTTGCATGCCAAGAAGAAGCTGCTGAAGTTCATCCTAAGCTCAGCGGAACAGAGATCACTTCTTTCCGTTCCATGTGGTCCTTGCAGAGCTGGGACTGGTTTCGGAGCCGTGTGTTCCAGTGCTACCAGGTACAGGGACTGCTGCTGAGCTGTGCTTAGAATAGAGTGGAACCGTTCTTGCTCCAAAAGCAACGTCTCATCTAAAGAGATGAGATTTGGAAAGAAACTGTCAATTGTTGCATTTTCTAAGTGTACGGAAATCCAGGCAAGATTATTTAGGCCCCTGAGAGGTCTTGTTGCTGAGGAGTTTTGCTGTTTGGCTTCCTCTTTTTACCCAGGCTGTTATTGTGGTTACCCAGTTGACTCTAGTATCAGTCAAGGAATAGGCCATGAGATAGAGTAGCTTGTTTGTCTGGATGTGTACACTGGATCCCAGGCTTGTTTTGGTACTCAGCATTATGATAAGCTACGAGGAAGGTTAAGTTGGAATAATAACGTAACCGTGGTAATGTTGATACAGAGTTGACGCAAATGCTGGTGAGTATTTTGGGTGTGAACTCTGCACTCTTTGATAGATATATCCCAAATCTGTAAATATGGTGTAAATGTATTGTAGAGCTTTGGCCAGCAATTTTTTGTAGAATAGTGCAATACTGAGGTAAACTTTTTTGCCCATGGTAGAAATTCATTCATAATACTGCATATAGTGCCTGACCTTGCTTAAAATGGGAGGAAATTCTCAACTTACACAAACTGGATATGCTACCACCTTCTTCCAGCAGCGGAGGGGATTTGGTTTGGCCACAGACAGAGCAATAGACAGAACCTCAAGTATTTTTATGTATTCTCCACAAGAAGTTTCCTACATTAGTAACTGTTCTGCATTTATTACTGGCATGTGGGTATGCTGAAAAACAATATTGCTGTTTGTTGCTGCAGTGAGTTTTTCATTGCTGTGTCCTTGAAGGCTGATGTCAGTGAGGAAGGCTTGTTGGGTAACTGAGGCATGTGGCTTTCATCAGGAGGTCGACCATATTGTTCAGTGCCCTAAGGCACGCTCGTGGAAAAGTCTGGTGCATGGAAGATGGGAACTGGTCCAGAATGGTTCCTCAACACCAGAGGGGTCTTGAGATTAAAACAAAGTCAATTGGAAGAAGTCTGAACTGTAATTAGGATGGTTCCTCTTGTTCACCTGCTGCTTGTGGAGAATGGATGCCCTGCAAATGTTTATCTAGTCATCCTAAAGGATCCCATGCGCCATACAGCCTTGCTGGTGTTCTCCCTCCCTTTCCAGCTGGACGTTTGCTATGCGTCTATGTACTGCAGTAGCCTGGGGGCTCAAGACTGGTAACCAGTGCACCCCAATGAGCATGAGATTTGGGCTTTAAGTGTGTGAAAATCTTACCTTAAACCAACAGTCTTTGCCTTGTTAAATCCTAGCCTTTTTAAAATGAGCGTGCACAGATGTTTTCCAAGGAAAGAGTCATAATTTGCTATTAACCCTCTGGAAAAGCAAGGAGAGAGACCTAAATAATGAATGAAGTCAGCATTTCACTGTGTCTCAGATCTGAGTTTTATGGAAATCAGTAACGCACAGTATTTGGTGGGACTAACAGATAAACATTGCCTTTCATCAATATCTGCTTACCTCTGAGCTCCTCATCGCAGAGATCGACAACCATCCCTTTATGAGTCACTCCGCAGGGTTGCTTGGCTGCAGGAGCTGCCGCAGGTTTCTCAGCTG
This sequence comes from Psilopsiagon aurifrons, assembly GCA_025447955.1. NCBI lineage: Eukaryota > Metazoa > Chordata > Aves > Psittaciformes > Psittacidae > Psilopsiagon > Psilopsiagon aurifrons. Next base: position 63,232 of record JAOEHY010039018.1, on the reverse strand, counting down.
GGAAGCTGTCAGTTAAGTGAAAGAGTAAATCACTGGCTTTCTATTTCTGCCACATTTTGAAACTGCACTGAAAATCTGTTTGTCTCATTGCCAAGCTAACAGTAGGACATTACAGGGGAATTGTGAAAGGGAGTTTTGTACAGTAAAGCCAGAGCTGTCACCTGTTGCTAACACGATGCCTTGTCTATAAAGAAAGTCTGAGTAAGACGTCTCAGATTACTGCATCATGACAAATACTCGCTGTCAGGAGACATCCTGTGTCATGGTGTGGTACTGGAATCAAAGGAGAAAGAGTTTGTACTCAGATACTCCAGAAGATGCCCTGCCAAGGGTGACTGATACCCTGCTGGTCTACAAAGAAAAGCTTTAGCAGTGAAATGTAATGAGTAACACTGACCCCGGTGCTTCATGAAGCAAAATCCTAGGGCTGGGGAAAGTCCTGGAGCACTTTCTCTGCAGTTATTGAAGATTACCATTTTTTGCCAATGAACAAAGTTCAGATGTTTCTTGACTTAGAGCCAGGGCATTACTTGCTGTGCTGCTGAGTAACATGCTTTTCCTCTAGCTTGTATGTAGTCTTATTAGATCAAAAACCTTTACAGGAAGAGACAGTCTCCCTTGATTGTATTTTTATGTGTCCTGTCATGTGGGGCTATTTCTGTGCCTCTCCCCTGGGAGGACAGGACCACTTCAGAGAGATGAGTGACTGGGAGAAAACTCCAGGACCAAACTCACCACCAAGGTTTTCCAGTTGACAAGCAGGGATTCTTTATTGTGGCGCCGGGAGGCACGGGGGAGAGCTCCTCCTAACGTGCGTCCCCATGTTGCCACACGGCCACCCTTACGCAGTCATTGGGCATACATACATGTTCATGAGGCTACACATGAACTGCATCATTTTTCAGAAAGTTTCCCGCACACATACAAAATGTGATGATGGCCCTTGAGAGCCATTTACTTCTTCCAACAGTCTTCATCACTGCTGGCAGTCTTTGAAGCATCAGCTTAATTAACATTACAGACATAGGAATCATTCTGTCCTTCTACTTATCAGGTGGTTTAACTGCTCCCATCCTGGACATTTGCTAGTCCCCTATACTCCCCAGGAGATGTTTACACCAACTTAATGGGTTCATTAACATAGCAATCATCCTGTCCTTCTACTTATCAGTTAGTTTAACTGTGCCCATCCTGGACATCTGCTTGTCCCAGATACTCCCCATCCCAGGTCCTGTTTTCCTATTTTATTTTTCTTACACTTTTTGTACTAAGGTCCTAAGGACCTAAGACTATCTCAACTACCTTCAAGCACCCCCATTACAAAGCCATCAGACTTAATGTTACTTAGAACTGATTACATTTTGTGCTTTTGTGCTTCCTTGTTTCATGGGAAAGGGAAGAAATCAGCACTATTAGGAGTATATCAGTATTTACTGTACCGAATGTTCATATTTAGCTTGACCTAGATACCTGCATGCATATAGGCTCACCTTCGTGTACAGTGTTGTCTTCTTATGAGGAACTGGTATTCTAGAGTGGAGGGACTCCTGAATCAGCTCCCAGGAGCTCAAACTGCGCTGGGACATCCTCCCTTCCTCCTCCTGTCCCACCTCTGTTAGCACAGCTCCCTGGGACTGGCTTGTGCAGAGGCACAACATCCTTTCCTAGCTCCCACTTTGCAGGGGCTGTCTTTGCACTCCTGCTGCTTCCATGAGGGCCAGTGGGTAACAAGAACCACATGGACCACACGGTTTGTTTCCTGAGGTAATCCACCATCTGTAACTGCTTCTTAGACAACGTGGGGTCCCAAAGCTTCCCCCCTGCCGACAGCTCACTGCCTCACAGGACAGCTTTTCTCATTACATCTAAACACTTCCACATTGAACATGATTTATTAAAAGGGAGAGGTGGGTGTCAAGGGCAGGGATCAGTGGTTAGGAGTAGGTCAGTATTTTAATTTGACCATATTATGGAAATAGCATGTGAAAGGTAACCTGGAGTAGTTTACTCCCTGCTGAAATGGCAGAGAAAGCCCCATCATAGCACGTGCAGGGGCCCTTCCATGACCTGTTCTTACCGGGCATGGGTCACTGCAGGCCCTTAGCTGAGCTTGCCTTGCATTCACAGTGTGCCTCGATTTTCCTTGGATGTTTCCAGCCTCCATTGCCACTCTTGGTGCAGCTGCTGGGCTGGATTCTTCATCATCGGCTTCATATTCTTCTACTACTGTATATTCAGAAGTGACTGTGCAGCACCAGGACCGCTGACAATACTGCTGATGACTTCACTATTTAATTAGGATGGAAGACAGGGGATGAGCAACTGGAGATTTTACACTTGGGAAAGAAGCTGATTTATGGCACAATCAGTCCGCTGGCTCCGGCAGGCTGGTCTTTAAAAAGCAAGGGGAGTATTCTTGTCACTTTGGGGTTGATCTCACTCAAGAAGGTTGTGCAAAATCTGCTCAGGCTGTGATTGCAGGGACCTGACAGGGGAACAGAAATCATCCTCTGTTAAATACTGAGTGGTACCTCAGGGAGAGGGGCCAGGCCCTTTATGAGCCTGGAGCTCTCAGTGCCTTACTGGGGCTTGTATTGAAAGGCCTGGCCTGGGCTCTGTGCCTTTTCAGTCACAGAGCACAGCTCTTGCTGTAGCAAGGACTTTCTGTTCTTTTGCCAGTGGGGAATTGCCTGGGGAATTAAAACTGATCTTATTTCAAAAGCAGCTATGGGATGTATGTAGGTGCTGCGCTCTCCCATCCTTGTGTAAATATGAACATTGCCCCAGAGCTATAGAAAATCAATGTAATGGTGCCTCTGAAAGGTCTCGATAGTGCCGATACTGTCACAGCTTTGCCCACACTCAGGAGCTTTGTTGCACTGCTCTGTGCTTCCTGTAAAGCTGGAGTTTTCCCTGCAGCATTCTGAAACAGAACCATTACACAAGTGGAAGGTATCTTGCCTCCTACCACAGATCTGCGCCTGCTGTTCCCTGCTCCACGTTTTGGGCCCAGCATCACCCAGTCTAGCATCAGCACACCCAGCTTTTGCCAGGCTGCCAACAGCCCATATGCAAAGGCTGGTCCCTGCTGTCTGAGATGAAATGTCTCTCAGATCTTCCTCACAGTTCAGCTGAACCAGAGGTTATGTTTTTCCTGGTATGTCTGTGTTTGTTGAGGAAACTTTTCTATGGTTATATTTATACTCTGATCCCTGGAGGCACTGTAACAGAAACAAAAGGCTGTTTTCTGTGTCTCTCTGAGGCTGCTGCATCACTTGTTGCTCTGGAGTTCCTGTAGGTTTGGCTCAGCTATGGCTGAGTTGCTTTCTCTTCCAATTTCTGTGGCTAGAAAGGGATGTATTTCTGTGGCCAGTCTGATACAAATACTTGGCTAATGAACATTTGTCAGATAAGAAAAATCAACTCTAGGTTCACTGTTAACGGAAGATGTACTTGGAGGGTGATTCGGAGAAGACTCCAGGACCAAACTCGCCACCAAGGTTTTCCAGTTGACAAGCAGGGATTCTTTATTGCGGCGCCGGGAGACACGGGGGAGAGCTCCTCCTAACGTGCGTCCCCGAACTGCCACACGGCCACCCTTATGCAGTCATTGGGCATACATGCATGTTCATGAGGCTACACATGAATTGCATCATTTTCCAGAAAGCTTCCCGCATACGTACGGAATGTGATGGTGGTCTTTGAGAGTCATTTACTTCTTCCAACAATCTTCATGACCTCTGGCAGTCTTTGAAGCATCAGCATAATTAACATAACAAACATAGGAATCATCTTGTCCCTCTACTTACCAGGTAGCTTAACTGCTCCCATCCTGGACATTTGCTAGTCCCAGATACTCCCCAGGAGATGTTTACACCAACTTAATGGGTTCATTAACATAGCAATCATCCTGCCCCTCCACCCATCAGCCAGTTTAACTGTGCCCATCCCCAGGTCCTGTTTTTCTATTTTATTCTTCTTACACTTTTTGTACCAAGGTCCTAAGGACCTAAAACTACCTTCAAGCACCTCCATTACAAAGCCATCAGACTTAACCTTACTTAGAACTGATTACATTTTGTGCTTTTGTGCCTCCTCCTTTCAAGGGATTCTAATGCTAAACACAGGACCAGGAGGGAGAATAGCTGAATTAATTTTCCTATTGCTACAAACCTCCTATGATTTTTTTGGGCAGGGCAGCTGAAACCTGCCCTCCATCCTACCATATTGCCATCCCTATCAGTAACATAGAGATAAAACTATTAGTTCTGGCTCTTTGGATGGGAAGCTGGCTGGCAGAGCATGTTTCCCCCACTGTATGTGCTGGCTGCTGAGCAGAGTAGCTCCTTCCCCTGTTGACCAGCTCCAGGGAACTGTCAGTGAATTAATGTGTTGTGCCCCACAGCCCGAGACCAGCAGCCACATCCCTCAGCAAACTACTCCAAAAGGGCCTGGCAGTTTAATAACTGCTGCCTGGCTTTTAAGAAATGAGGTGAAACTTAAATAGGAATTCTGCAAAGTTTGGTAGCCCTTCCAGTGCTCTGGCATCATTCCTGGTGGGTGTTCAAGCTTCCAGCCTAATGGGGGTTTGTGAGAAGGCATCAAATCAGAAGAAGTGTCAACAGCACCACAGGTCACGCAAGGACATACTATTATGCACCTTTGACAACCCGGCCAAACTTCACATCTCAGCGCAGCATGCAGCAGTCATTACTCACCCTACATAATCCTCTTGACCTATTTGTTTTTGCCTTTCACAGTGGTCACATTTGAAACTACTGTCTAGAGCTGGTTGGGCTCACACCAAGTTGTTAATTGGGAGCTGTCTAGCTAAGGGGTAGCACGGAGGCAAAGTTCAATGTGCTCAGCCCCTGGCTGCAGTGTTGCACATTCCCAGCGGGGTGATGGCGAGGAGGCCCAGGAGGCTTTGTGTCACCAGTATGCACAGGGACTTGCTTCCCTCTGCTCCCAAGGGGATTGATCATCTGGGCACTTCGGTTTGTCTGAAATTAAGGATTTGACAGGACCTGGCCCAGCAGAAGGGTTTGAATATGAGAAGCGCTAATGGGATTTACATACAGGAGGAAGAAAGCACTAGCTGGAACAATGGACCAGGCAGGGAAAGAGTGCCCACACATCTCCATCCCAAGGAGATGGTGAGCATGGCCTTTGTCATTAGTGCATTTTTAAAGGGGGTGCCACCCTGGTTGCTTCCCCCTAAGGCAAAACAGCAGCGCAGTTCACAAGTTGTCACTCACCATCATCTCACAGTAGACTGCTCTCAGTTATCCTGGAGGGACAAGTGTAGGTGGCCCTGCACTGGTCGCCGGGTGTGGAAATGATCTGCAAACTTGGTACAGAGGCTTTTTGCTTCTGAGAGATGTATTTTGCATACCATATACCTGTGAAATTCCTGGAGGCCGACACAGATACCTAGATGAAGGAATTAGCATTAAAAGAATCTACAATACTTATTCCATTATTATGCTATTGAAGTGCTTCTGAGGCTCTAATGAATTTGTGTCACAGGTTCTCTGGGAGCTTTTGCTATTCACCCATTCAGATTGCTATTTGAAGAAGACAGATGGAGCTGTTCGGTGATAAGGCCCAGGTAGGTGGCAGAGTCAGACTGGTTTCCAGAAGAGCCAGGTGACTACATACCACTGCGGTCATGGAAGGTGCCCATCACTGAGTGGGAGCCTGTACCTGTATCTCAGCTGGTACCTTGTCTGCTGGTCCAGCTTTTGTGTCTGAGCATATAGAACATTCAGCAGTACTTTAGTGCATGTAGGTGGAATTGGATACTAAATTTCATGGGCTAATAATTTTTCAGAATGCTTTTCCTTGTTCCTCTGTCTGCAGAGCCTGCCCAAATGAAAGGCAGAGCACAAACCAGGCCTCCCTTCCCTCAGCTGGTTAACAGATCAAAGCTCTGGTGGTGATGGTGCTGCAGGCATATGCCTTTCTTGCTTACCTATGCTAGTTTATGAAGCCACTAGCCTAGCAAGATTAGCAAGTGTCAGACAAAAAGAGGCAAGGGTGGCATTACAAGTTTGCTGCACCCTTGTACAAACAGGCATGTTCTAACTAATTGGGTCAGGCTGTATTCTGCTAGAAGGATCTAGTGTTGGAAATCTTTTCTCCCTTTTATATCATCTTTCCTGCCTTTTCCTGGTGTCTCAGGGGCCAGAGATGTATGTGCTGTTACCCTCCAGTCGCTTCAGGCATCTGTAAAGCTTTACAAGGCCTGATTTGGAGATGATGGCCATGAAGTGTGGTGCCTACACTGCCATATGCAGGTGACAGAAACTGCTTCTCTCACACTGTAAGGTTACACACTTGTCAGGAGTGCTACGTTCAGTATACTTGAGGGATGGTGCGGGAGGGATGATGCGGGTAGGATCTTTCTTGGTTCTTGCTCTTTGTGAAGCTGTTTCCTTGTCTCTTCTGTGTCAGTCTGCACTGTATATTTCTAGCTTCATTAAATCCCTGGGTACTGAGTGTTACTGTCTGTGCTCTGTTGCTGCTCATTTCTGTAGGGATTTAGGCCACAACTGCTTCATGCTGCCATCATCAGCTTGTGAGGAGCAAAGAAGAAATGCAGGGTATTCCCTAGATGCCAGGATAATCGTATCTTGACAGCATCCTAATTAATCATCTCATAACCAGGTAATTATTTCTCATGTAGCTGTCTAATCACCATTTAGTAGCCCAGACTTCAGCCTGCAGGTAAGGGATACTTTCAAGAGAGGGTTCTAAGGAGAGGAACACAGTGGGTCTGTTACTCCTGGTGTAACTCCTCTGTCTTCCTTGAATTACTCCTGGGATTAATTTGGTCTGCCAGTTCTTTTAGTCTACTGAGCCACAGAGCAGCCCTAATTATTGCCATATTGGCAACAAGAAAGACTATGACCAACTCCGTTGCTCAGTGTAATGGACTTAACTGCTATTCTGCAGCTGATAGCATGCTCAGAAGTGCATCCATATGTTGGCTCGCCTTGAGCTCTTGCTAACCTAGCAGATTATAAGATAATGAGCTAGAGCCATACTTTGGGGATCAGTATACAAGATGCTCTTGAAAGGTGAGGTTATATATTAAGAGTGTGCTGAATGCCTCCATGGTAGAGGAGAAATTTACTTGTAAGCCAGGGAAGACCACGAAGATAAAAATTACAATCTCCAGTCAAAGCTTACTTAACATTCACACCTGGAGAGTGTTTGCACCTCTGCCTCCAGCTGATTCACTTCTCTCTTAGGATTCCCAATATTTGTGATGTCTTGAGTGTGTGTGTGCATGCACATGAGTCCCACTTCTGTCCATCAAAAACTGTAGGCTCATTCAAAAATTCTAACCACATTTGGAAGAGAGGCAGGAACCTCAACAATATTAAACTCTTATGCTCCATTAAAATAGGCTTTTGTATGGGTACAGTTAAATACAGACAGGCCTTCATTCCTGTGACTTCACCAGTGTAAAAATGATTTAATGCGTCATTATTCCCATCTGTGAAAGAAAATGGTGGTTGACTTAAGGGACTTCCCCACTTGCTGAGCTGCCTCGTGTGCTGGTAACGTCATTTAGGTGCGTGTGGTTTGGGTTGTTGTTAGCTGTGTGCCACAGTATTTGTTATAAACTGAGCCCTAAGATGTCAGAGCCCAGCTCGAACAGCATGCGTGCACCTACCGCAGTGCTGGCCATGGGCACGGAGGTAACTTAGGATCTCCTGTTACTTTAAAGCTGTGTGACCCTAACGAAGAGGTAACTTCATGCCTCGGTGACTGATTTGTCCCAGACGAATTGTAGCAATTTTCTCATGCCTTTCAGTGCTCAGGTGTACCCAGGTACCTCTGTATGTATTTGCTGCGTGATTATACCTTCAGTTTCACATCTCTGTTCATGTGTCCGGATCGTCAGACCTTTGCTCAGCCCAACCTCAGGATGGCCTTGCAAATGCTCTGAGGAACTGGAGTGTGTTTTGATTTTCCTTGGCTTGTTTTCTTTCCATTATCTCTTAATGGTGATAAAGATTGCTGCTGTTGACCTCCGAGCTCTGACTGGGCTTTGCTGTGTGGAAGTCGCACAAGAAGGAATGGTGTGCAAGCTCTGCTCTCAATAGCTGGCCTCATGAAGCTTCTCCCCAGAGAAGCCAAGAGGAGGGGAATAGAGACCACATTAATAGCTGGGACTCTCCAAGAACACGTGCTGAAATAAAGGCAGCTAAAAATAGTCTCTAAGACTAAATGTGGATCATCTGGAGAGTAATGAGCTAAAGTTCCTCCAAGAAAATCCCAAAGGGAAGGAGCCATGTTTTCAGAAGCAATCATGCAAGCTGGAAGCCAGTAAAGCCTTCCTATGAAAAACTGCCACCTCCAACATATGCTGTGGAGACTTCATATCCTTCCCCAGGTCTGCCTTGTCCGGTTGTGCTGGGGCTTGGTCTCATTCTTACTGGTGCCGTTTTCAGTCAGGTTTCTCTCAGGATGGGATTTTGATCATGTTTCAAAAGCTGCAGCTCCAGCGAGTGGAATCAGGCTTAGTGAGAGCAGCCAGTCCATGGAATTTCTCTCTTGCTCCATGGTCAGGCAATTCCCAGGGCTCAGGAACGTGGCAGGGAGGTAAAACTTCTTTTAAAGTACTGTTGTCCCTTTGCACCCCTTCTCCCAGTGCAAATGCTCACCCCCTCCTGCCTTCCCCCTGCGGTTCGTTCATTCATCTCTCTTTGACAGCCATAATCTGGTGCCGTGGGTTACCAGAGCTATTTCCAATTCAATATGCTTAATCCGAAATGGAAAAGTCATTGTGAGCTGGGGCCTCAGTGTCATGTGGTGAATGTCTTAGATGCAGAAAGGGATCAGGGCAGCTTCTTAGTTACCAGCAGTTAACACAGTCTGTTGTGGTTTATTTACTCACCATTTATACGTGTCTTTGCATCTCCTACTAGGAAGAAGTGCGATCTGGAAATAAAATAGCTTATAAATAGCTGTAGTTTTGCTGTAGCACCCGAAGAAACTTCAGCTATAGTGCAGCCATAGTGTGCTCTGACAGGCATTGAGGAGGCAGATTGAAGCCTTTCTCTATACAATGCTGGGCTACAAAGGCAGCATTGCAGCGAGCAGCCCTTGCAAGGCGGGAGTAGCTGATCGCAGATGCATCCCATAGCGTGCGGGGTAGGGTGGCTGTCAGAGCAGCACACACCGTGCACGGCCGCCCCAAGGAGTAACAGGAGGAGATGAGGTCCCAGGGCTGCACTGCTGTGCCAGGAGCAGGTACTGACCTGTGGCACACCTGCAGGAGAAAGCCTCATCCTTCAGACACTGCTGGAATGCCACTGCATTCCGGCCTGGATACCCTTTAGTCTGGGTGTCTTTCAACTTCTCTTTCCTGTGATGGCATTTCTAGCTGAGACACTGGGTACAGTGCCGAGTCCAGTGGTGAAGCTGTTTCTTGTCCAAGTTGAGGTGTCGGTAAAATATCGATTTTTGACAACATTTTGGAAATTCTGTCTAAACTTCAGAGCATCTTGTTTTGACATCTTTCAGAATAGCAAATTTCAATTCCATTTTGACTGGAGTTTTAACAAATCTGTTTAATTGCATAAACATTTAAGAAAATTTTAAAGAAACTGACTCGCCTCAGTTTTTAGAAACATCTTTTAGTAAAAATTTGCACATTTTCCTCTAATTCTTTTCAAGAGGATCAGAATCTCTCTTTCAGAATTCCCGTTTTCAGCCTGAGGCGGGTGAAGGCCAGGGTAGGTATCCAGTGAAGCCACCTAGGAATGTAACAGGAACTATATTCCATCAGAGATTGTTCTTTTCCATTCAGGAGAATGGGCAGTGCAAGCTGTTTGTCTACTGGCTGTTAACAGTGCAGTTAGTTTTTCCTGATGTGATTAGAAGAATGGGACAAGAGCCCCAAGGCATCTCCTAACAAAGCAACGTATCCCTTGGCGTTTCTACAGCAAACTGAGGCTTTTCTGGGTTACACATGGCAAAACTAAGTAGTGGGTGTAACTTCCATTACCCACCAGAGAGGAAACAGAAGGAAACAGTCTGATAAAATCATAGTGGTTTATTAGGCAAATTTTCCCATGTAAGGCTAAAAAGATTGCTGCCCACTGGAGTTATTCCAGACTTCAAGCCTGCTGTTGAAAAAGCTTTAAGTGTGAGCACACAAGGAGTTCATTTACCTTCTCAGACTGAGACCTTCTGAATGATTCATGCGAATTGCGCATGGGGGAGTTACATTTTTACTTATGCTCAGCTTATTTCATTGTGATCTTTGCCAGTGTTTGCTGTGGAGTGTGGAGCCCTTCCCCCTCGGTTCACACTGCACACCCCAGGTACATCCTAGAACTGGCTTCATCCCCTGCCCTGTAGCTGGGTTGTGGGCATGCTCCAGTGCTGGCCTTGCTGAGGAGCTGATCGGGTCCATCCTCAGCGCAGTCTGCAGGGGGGCTTCCAAGTGAGTAACATTTCTTTATGCTGGGATATCACCAGGCAAGCTCCCAATGGAGAGCCTCTGAATTCAAAACCTGTACAGACTTACTGGATTCCTAAATTTTATGGAGAGGGTGCTACATCAGGCTCAGCTATGCAGTGATTTGACCTAAAAGCTGAGCCTTGACTGCTGGAGAGTGAGTGCCTTCAGGTCTTTGTGTAAAAAGCATGAACTGTCTCAGGTGTCTCACTCCCTGGCGTATCCATAACTAGTGTTACTACGGATTAACATCGTTTTTGCAGAACATTTAATGCTTAATCTCTTTTAGGCTGAATGATGAAGCTGATTGAAGGCTGCACACCGCAGGGCTCAGTGCAAATGCAGTGCCAGGAGCAGGCAGAAGAGCAGTTTATTCTTTCCCTTTCAAAACATGTCTCTGGGAGTATAAAGAGGTGTGAAAACTCACATGCAAAACCAGAGTTGTCTTCCTTGGTGCTTCCTTGCCTTTATTGCCTCCTTTTGCTTCCTACCCTCCTTTACAACACTGTTATTTGACCTCAGGAGCTGAGGTTTTACTGGAAAGGTATATTTAACTTGTTTACTTTAGCCACACCACACATGGTCTTGTACAGAGTTCATTTGAAGTTACTTACACATGTTGGTAACAGCAGGAGTAAAGAAGAGGGTTAAAGTGTATCATCCCTGAAAACTCTGATCTTTAAGTATTTGACCCTTCCCACTTTGAGCAGCCCTCATCAGCAAAATTAAGGGTTCAGAATTTCCACTGTTGCAGAAATCTCTGTGTTAGGAGTTTGTCTGGGTTATGGTTGACTGATAGGAAAGGGCAGGAAATGCTTTTTCTATACCCTTAAAGATTGAAAGATACTGAAAACCACACATCCTAACTCCAGACCAGAGTTCATTTTCAGACGTTTGTGATCCATAGGAGAAAAAGAAAACTGTCAGAGCAGCCACACTGATAATTTCTAAATGCTTTGACCTGACTTTGACGGTGTCAGCATTCTGATTGTCATTTACCTGTAGAAACAGAGATTCATTTTGAACAGGAAAGCTGGAGTGAATTTAGGATTAGCTGTAACATAAGAGCAACGAAAAATGGGATTCTTAAATGCCTGTTCATCAGTCCTGGTTTTGTACAGTCTTCCATGAGCTCTGTGAACCTTTTTCATCTTAACATAGCTAAGATATGGGATAGCCATTAACACAATTAACATGTTATGGAAAGGACAATAAATTCCAAAGGGTAGGAGCCCAAACTCACGCCTATTGTACTGGTGCGAGAGGCAGCAGAGAGGTGGTGTTTTTTCAGACAGGCAGTTTGGCTTCTGCTGCATTTCAGACTTCTGTTTTCCTTTCATCGGCCTATGTCTTGCTCTCTGCAGCTTCATGCATCGTGTATTTGGTCTTGGAGATCTTTGGGGTAGACTTTGTGAATTTGTACCAGCGTCTGGCATCATGAGACCCAACTGCTCGGGTCTGTTGCTGTAATGCAGAAGTGCAGTCATGTGTTACCACAGCAGCTGACTTTCTGAATTCCTTGTCTTTCCACAGTCAAGCATCTTGTAAGTGCAGGTCATAACATTTTGGCATAGCAGCTTCTTGTAGCTGTTCAGCAGTAACTGATGCCACCGCAGACTTCAGTCCTGCCATTCATTTGTTTTGGAACTAAGATGAACACAGAGAGCTTGTGAACAATTCCAGTTGGAAATGTTTTGTTAATAAGCAATGTTATGAACTGGTGAAATCACTGCATTGAAGTTTAGCTTTACCTGAACCAAAGAAAATGATGCTGTTTGCAGCTCTGTGTGATGCCTGTGCTGGAATCTCCTGTTGAAAGGAGGATTTGATTAGGAATGCCTTAGCCAGGGCGAGTTCTGTAAGCTTCGGAGTCTGCCCCGGGTGTCTTGGCAACGATGCACAGTTGAGAGCCCTCATCAGCACACACACAGTGTGTCCCAGGTCTGCCTTCACATCCCACTTGTGCAAAGGCAAGAAGGAAAACTTAGCTGCTACCAAGACAGGTTTAAAGACCCTGCAATTCCCTACAGAGGCTTCCACCGCCATTCTCAGTAAGTATAACTTTAAGGAATGATAAATTTTCTCTCCCCAGAAGTCATCTTCTGTTAAGTGTGCTGTAGATCAGGGATGTAAATCAGGCTAAAAGCCGCAGTTGAAACACACAGAAGCCTGCTTTCAATTACTGTGAACTGCTCTAACTCACCGTTAACCAAATGGTGTGAGGTGAAGGAGATGAGGCTTAGAAAACCTTACAGACTGGGAAAGCAAAGCCTGGCTCTTTCCCCCTCTGTCAGCTTGTTCTTTTCAGGAGCGAGCTGGTTCATTGTGTGCGCAGTGCTACCTACAGCAAAGCTGTCGGGGGGGGGGGAGTCCCAGGGCCTGTTGTGGGCTCTGCAGATCTCTTCCTGCACTGCTGATGCAACAGGGAGCCTGGTGCTGCAGAGGGCAGCGAGCCGTTTCCAGTCATGCACCAAAGACAGACACTGCGATAAAGCAGTTCTGTTGTTCTGAAGATGAGAACTTCAGCTGGGCCGGACTCTGTTCCCCAAGATGTCTGTTGCCTGACACAGAACTAGAATGTGCAGTGAGCTCTTGTTCCCTTTGAGCTTTTCCTCTTTCTGAAGTGTTTGTGTTTGCTTTTAATGGAGTAAAAAGTGATTGTGGAAACACAGGCCCTGGAGAGGTACCTAAAACCAGAGGAGAGGGCACGATTGTGGTTGGATGGCTGGTTCAGGATTGGGGTGTATGAATTACAAGCTTCACAGTGTGACCTCAGGGAAGGAGGTAACCCTGGTTCCATATTAAAGTGGGCCCATTGCAGCCTTTGCTTGCTGGCGTGTTGTGCCTGTGTGGGGTGAGTGGGTATGGCTCATGGCAACCTCTTCCCTTACCTGTAATGCAAACGGCAATCACTGCAGGTGTGTCTGTGCTCCTGGTTTAAACATCGCAGGGCAAAGACGTGCACAGGCGGTGGTGCATCCTGTAAAGAAGTATGCTTACATGAGTACATGTTAGGGTAGAGCTGGGGGTTTGCAGGCACAGCTTTGGGCTGGGCTGCCCCTGCTCCGTGCAGGCTGTGGTCCTCTAAAGAAAGGCCAGGGCAGTGGCGTAGCTCCCTCATCTGCAGTTCCTTCACAACTCAGTTGCCTAAAACTATATCCTCAGTAAGACAGCTTGCAGCAATGCGGAGAGGAGAGCCCCTGCGTGCTGTGACTCATGCTGCTGCCTTGAGAAGACTGTGCCTGGTTGTCATTCATGGGGCTGTGCCACCCATCCTGAAACGGCTGCACTTCTCAGCAGCTGCTTTTGTGGGGATGAAGGAGATTAGTCACAGAGAACAGTGAGTGATGAATTCCGATCTGCTCCTTTGGGAATAGTGAACGCTGCAGTGGGAGGAAGAGAAGTCAGAACTCGATTTATCGATGCTCTTTGATCGGGTGATCATACACACGCTTTTTGTGGAGAGGACTGTGAGTTTAAAGAAACTCAGTTCAAAGGCTTCACACATCTGATCATCAGGCCGGATCCGTGTAGCTGTGGTTCCTTGTTTGAATGAATGCGTAGTTCAAGTAAGGGCTGTCGTCCTTGAGTAGTGGCCAGATGAGGCTGCTGCACCTCATCAGCTCTCTTGCTGTCCAGCACTGCGCACCACAGGGTGTCTGCTGGAAGCCAGCTGTGCCTCAGTCTGTAACCTCTCTGCCTGACAAGTGACAGGGATTGGGCTGGCCTGGCTCTTCTCAGCTTCCACTGTCATTTGGGAGATGCTTGACCAGAATCTTCCATTTAAATCAGCAGAGCGAACTGAAGCCAGCATGGGGATAGCACTTCCTAGGTAGGAGTCTGGCCTGTCATTGTTTAGGAAAGAATATAACAGCCTTGGCAAGTAAGAGGTGCGTCCCTTTGCTCCTCAGGCAGAGGGTGGTTCAGGTCATGAATGGGGAACTCCTTGCATGTAATGTGTTGCTGATTAGATGGTTTGGTCTGTGCATTCCATGGCAGTATTCATGTGGATATGCAGCCTCTTATGGTGACCTCAAGATCATACTATTGCTTGATTTTGAGTTGCTGGGCCTGTTCCTTCAGAGAGCTGCTATATGTCACCCAAGTAACCTGTGCATGTGAGCCATGCTCTTTCTGGCTCAGAGGGGTCAGTTGCCTCTGAACAGTGCTTCTGCTGTAACAGGGAATCATTCTGCGAAAGGTGGGGAGCAGATCACGTCCTTATCACTTCTTGGCCCAATTTGTGTAATACATGTTTCCTACAAGGCTGCTTAGGGATTTCTAACCCATTTTTTCCCCTTAGAGAAAAATGTGGTATTTTAGTGTCAGAAACCAGTGTGGGTATTGTTCATTCCAGATCCCCACAAACTGTGATGTTTCCTGTCTGTTTCCCTCATTCATCGCAGGGTGTAACCTGTGCTGCACGAGGAGACTATCCATAAGCATGGAGCAAGTCCCCTTTCATCTGCACCTCCCTTATCCCTCACAGAGGGTGATTGTGTGTGTTAAATAAAACATCAGTGTTGGTCACCTCTGGCTTGGACTCATCTGCTGAGTATTTAGGCCTCAGTCTCTCCTGCCTTTATCTTCCCTCTTCTTTCTTTCTGCTCCTTTGCCTATTCTCCAGTAACAGTGCCATCTAATTAGGTCATGGATTGTTTCAAACTCAGAACCTTTCAGGAGGTTTTCCAGTAGCTGTGGGCTTCGTTACTCAAAGGCACTTGTTCTGCTTGCCCAGCTTTCCTGCTTTGTGCCTCTCTCAGCTGCTCCCAACACTGAAATATTTCTTACTCACGCGGCTGCGGCAGTAAAAGACATGTTAGCTCCATAACAAGCTGCTATGAACTCCTCAGGGAGCTCCAAGAGAAACATTTTACTCTGAGATAAATCTGCTTTTCTGCATTCCCTCCTGTTTTATTAATAGGGCTGTTTTCATGAGGAGATTCTCACATGAAGCCTTCTGCAGCTTCAGCTGCTGCTCCTCCCTGGAGCCCAAGCGCTGCCTCTTGTTTGCGCAGGCTGCTGGGGACCAAATTTGGGTAAGGATGCACACATTGCTGCTTTCAGGGCAACACCAGCCAAGCGAGTGGTCAGTAGCTCGTGTTGAGATTTGGGAATGTGACCTTTAGATCATATGAAACAGACCTAACCCAAGCGCTGTTTGGCCCCAAACTTTACTGTGTCCAGACTCAAAGGTCTCATTTAGCTACCATGAGGTGAGGTGTTATTTTTCCCTATAGTTCAGGTAAGCCATAAGGAGTAATTCCAAAGGAGAAGCTGGTCAGTCTATACTTGCATAAGCAAGAATGGCAGAACTTGTTTTTTTGTGTGTGTAAGCAAAACCTAGGAAGTGCCAGATACATCCGTTCAATCTGCAGCCCAGGTCTGTGACAGGATAGGCTGGGGCTAGGCCTTGCAGTGAGTATTTGTAGGAGATTCCTACCTGCCTCCCTTGGAACAAAATACTAATTGTCTTCTGTTCTCTAACCCTAGCTTTGAAACACACAGTTTAATACATGGTCCCAAGTTGTGCTTGTGAATTATGATTTCAGTTAGGCTGACAACAGAGCTGGCTGCAGTGGCTGAATCTGGCCTGTAGCAAATTGTTAAGGGAAATCTTTCCTGTTTCAATCATTGAACTTCAATACATCAATTTAATATGATGCGCTAGTCATTGCCTTTCATTCCTGCCCAACTAAAGGTGTTTTTTCATAGCAGTCAGTGGCAATGGGAGTTTGTATGCTGGAAATTTGGCTTTGCCTGGTATCTGCGTAAGAGAATGTCCTGAATCTTCATCCTGAGGTCTGCTGTATAAAGGAAGGGCAGGAGGTGCTTCCAGCTTCTTCACCAAACAAGGTACCAGTGCATCCAGGGGAGATGGTGGTGTCTAAGTTCTTAGCCTTGGTGTAGATATTTCACCTTGAAGGTCACATATGACTGTGGAGGGAGCACCTTGGCTTGCTTTTTCCTGTGACATTTTTCACATTGCTTGCTAAGTGTGGCTTAGCAAAGAGTGGAAAGATGCTGGAAGATGAGAAACCAATGAGGGAGACAAGCTGCATGTCAAGGAGAAAAGAGCTGGGGAGCAGTTCTTCAGCGCAGTTAGGGTGTCCCAGAGCTGAATGCCGCTCAGGGATTGCAAGGTACATTGTTCAGTAAACTCCCTGCACTAATAGGTAATGACTCTTTTGCGTTACATTTTTGCTCAGATTTGTCTCCCAGGTTTGTTGTGCCACCTCTGACTTTTTCAGAGATTTACTTCTCGTTCCTCGGTCGCCTCAAGCACTTAAACCCAGTGGGAATTTGGAGGTAGTTGAGGTTTTTTGTTCAGCCTCCCCTGCTCTCTGGGGCTGCAATGGGTCAGCCCACAGGAGCTCCTCGAAGTATCCTCTTTGAGCAGGACGACCTCTCAGGTTTAGGTGGAAATAACAATTTCCACCATCCAGACTTTTATTTCTTCTTTCTTCATTTTGTATTTTACTGCTTCATGTCCCTGCTGTCAGCAGCGGCACGTCAGAAATCAGGGACCCAGGCCGAGCTCCTGGAGGAAAAGGCACGCTGCCCGGGAAGAGCTCAGGTCTTTATAGAAGTCAGTGTCACATTACAGCCGATTATACAGGTCTGGCAGACCCTGAAGCATAAAGCGCAGAGCCTGAAGTGGTAATCCAGTAACTGTCTTATGCAGAGCCGGGTAGCTATGGAGGGAGTTCCCAGGTGATGGCAGAGTCTGCAGCCTCCAAGGAGAGTCTCCTGCATTCCTCTGGGTTTCAGGAATTCAGTTGTTGGTATTCCACTTACATAGCACACAGCAGAGAGCATGCTTAGGTTATTAAAGAGTAATGGCTCTCACTGTGGGGTACCCTTAGCACCAGCTACATAGGCATCTGAACAAGCTCAGCAAGCTGCAGCAGGGGGGTGAGTTGGGATCCTGTGGAGCCTGGTGCCCACCTGGACCCTGTGCTGCGGCACCCATGGGGCTGTGTCTCTCTCACCTGTAGCCTCTTGTCTCCCGTCTCATCTATCTGAATGCCTTGAATATCTGAGGGCTACAGAGTACCATTAAATGTCTGCGTTCAGGCAGCTAAACCACTCTTCAGTCATGCTGGACATTAGATAGGGGTGACCGATGATGCTGATCCATCCTAGGGCTGTCAGTGCTGTCTCTGCCTCCCTGGGGCTGAGCCACCAGGAAGGAAACAGAGAGCAGACACCCCACATTAGGGATAATTGACAGCAGAGGCCTATATGGACACTGCAATTATTTCCTTCATTTTCCTTTTGTCTAATTGTAAGATGTGTAATGCCATAGGGGGGACCACCTACTGTTATGCTGCAATTTGGGAAAGCCTTTGAACATGTTTCTTTTGAGCTTTGGTCACCAAAATGTAAACTAGAAGCAATTAAAACTTGGAAGTAGTGAAAAGGTGCGTAAGACAGATGTGAGGCTGGTCTGAGCATCCTCAGAGCCAGCTTGAAAAGAGAGGGCAGGTTTATCTCTGGAGTGAAGGGCATTGTGCCCCTAAGACTTGCATGAGGTCTTACACCAGGCTTGCAGTTTCCATGTTTTTCCAGGCAGAGCAGTTATGTCTGCAGGATGTCAGTAGCTTTTAGACCAGGCTTTGGCAGTAGTGGTCGTGCTCGCTGGTTCACTGTGGGGCTGCCTGTATCTGGTGGCCAGCTTGCTTTAGCATATGTGGATGTCAAAAAATCATCTCTTTTCCCAGGAGCAGGAGATGAAAAATTGGTTTCAGCTGAGGAACTCTGTGATCTGCTTCATTCAGGCCTTGGGGAGACTTCAGTTTTGATGTTAACTATGATTTAATGATAAAATGCTTATATCACTTGGGAAGGAAAGACAATTGGTGCAGTCAGCCACCCTCACAGATAACTGCTGCACTGGGGAGCCTGGGCGCTGCTGTCGCTCCAGAGCGCTGCCCACGGCTTAGTCATTTGTCTGAACAAAAACACAGATGCAGAAGGAAACTCATCCTCTGCCATAGCAGAAAATGAATCATGTGAAATACTCCTTCCCCATGGCTGCCCATTGCTCAGGGAGGAGGGAAGGACTGGAGCCAAATCTATGAGGAAAAGAACCTTAGTCCTGTGCAGCATCCATCCTAGCAAGGTTCTTCATCAGAGCCCTGAGGGTAGCATTGCAAGAATAGGGAAATGAGTGTCTCAAGTCCTAACTTTGCCATGGTTTTCTTGTCTGAGCTTGGAGAAGTCACTTGAAAGTAGTTTTAGGGCTAGAGAACACCTTGGCTGTATTCCTGCTGTTTAGCAAAGCCTTGCAGTGTTTCTTTGAGCTTTTATCACATGAATATGGAACGGAAGCAATTAAAGGGTGAGAAGCAGGTGTCTGAACACCTTTAAAAGCCACACCATCTCCATGTCAGGTTTCTTGGCAGTAGCCTCTCTTTCTTTTCATGCAAGTATTATGATGATACTATCCAGGCTGTGTTGCCCTGGAACATCTTCCTTTGTTGTTCTGTGTTCACCCTGCAGATCCAGACGGAGCCTCCAAAGGGCTGGTTACTGAGCAAAGCTTCAGCTGGGGAGATCAGTCTGTTCACAAAGCAGCAGTGTTGCAGGTGAGCAGCAGAGCCTCCTGTGCAGGCTCCCTGTGCATTCATCCCAAGTTTCCCCATGTCCTGTCTGGTGCTTTCCATCTAACAGTGAGCTCCTACTGGAATAAACTTGTCATATGTAGAAACTACTGCAGTGATCCCAGAAGAAGCCCCAAAGTGCAGCTGTGAAATCCTGGCTGCTCCTAGATAAACACAAACAATAGGGTCCATTTTACATCAGCTGGCATTTGTCAAACCGTTATCATGGTTTATGTTTACCACAGTGTTCCTTTGGGAACCAGCCATTGCTTGTGTAACCTAGGGAAATGGCTACAGGGATGAGAGTAAAATATTTGCATTGCTTACAGCCAAGGTTCACAGCACAGCACTGCATCGGGCTTTGGGAAGTGTTGGTGTGGCTGTGCTACAGGTGTTGAGCTGGGAAGTAAAGATGTGCAGAGACAGAAGGTGACTGAGACCCTGTGCATGTACTGCACGTCTTCTCTCCTCACTGCTGCCTAGTTTTTACTCTCTGAAAAATACCAATGAAGACTTGACTTGAATAAAGACATTTATGATGTTTATAGTACAAGAGCCAGGTCTTCCTAGATAACTGCATCGTGAGTTAATCCATTCATTTCAATATCAAAGCCTGATTCTGAGCCGATTTCCACTAGAGTAATTCCAGGTTAATTAAGCTGCAGTGAGAACAATCCCAGTTATAAGAATATTCCTGGGTGCTGGGAGAGAACTAAGGGAAGACATATGGATAGACACACCTTGCAGGTAGTCAGACCAGTGCAGATGCTTGCAGACTTTACTCTGAAGCAGGAACATGAGGCTGGAAAGAGCTTGTGAATGTGTGCCTCTGTATTCAAACAAACACCAGCCTCGCAGCCAGAATATTGTGGGTTTGAGTGAAAGCAGGAAGTTTGACAAAAGTGCTGATGAAACCAGGCTAATATCCCAGTACAGACTAAAAATACATTGCATTTGTCATTGTGAACGTTTGTGCTTATTAATAGCCAATATTAAAAAAGCCTTCTGAGCCCATCTGCTGCAGTTTCTGATTCAGGAGCTGAATGTTCAGGGTATTTGGTGGGGTTTGGAACATCTCTGCCTTTGGAAAGATTATTTTTAGCTGATTTTAAAATTATGACAGAATTTTTCTGGAATTTGTTAAAACCAAATCAGGACCCAGTTCTCACTGTTATGCCACTGCCTTGAAGAGTGGCTGAGGAGCCCTGAGATCAGAACTGGACACAAGTGTTGAATCCAGCCTTGTATTGGCATGGTTAGGAATATAACCACCCTTTATCAGTAAATCAAGGGCTTGCAGAAATGACAGAGGGATATTGTACCAGGTGAATGATTGATAATACTCAGGTTTTGAATAGCCACTTATGATGAGGGATAGCAAGTGGATACAAGATTTATGTGCTGGAAAATCTATAAGGAAAAAGGCCCTGAGATTTTTCAACCTGATCACAGCACATCATGGTTGTGGGACATAAATCTGAATGACAGTGTGTGCATCTGGTTATTAAACAATTATCTCCATATGAGTGATAGTTTGGTATGGAATTGAAGGGGCTGTACACTGTGGCATCAGCAGTGTGACACAGAGCCAAAGGGAATCTCTTCATGTGACCCATCCAGTCTCTTGCAGCGAGCAGACTGGATACTGACACTCCGGCTTTGGGGATCCTGTTGCTGTGTTAAAGCTGCTATCACTTGTGTTGTTCCAGGCAGCAAATGAGTGCATTTGAGGGTGAGCATCTCTTATCAGTAGTTCCCATGCTAGTGACTGGTTTGTGCTGTTGATTGACAGCTGTGATAATGAGGTTATTGTGAGGAGGCAGTCGGTGCACAGAAATGTTTTTATGTCTTGCGGTCTGGGATCTTGGGCTTTTTGTGCCCTGAGAGGCTCTGTCTTTAGTTGGCTGGGCCAGAGCAAAGGGCAGAACATGAAATGACTGCACAAGAAAAATCCCTGCTGGTTTCTCTGCATTAGGTGGTTAGTTGGCAATAGCTCTTGTTCACTGTAGTAGCAAGACAGGAATTTCCTAAGCCTCTTAATGTACCTTTGCAGGGAAAATACCTGGGGAGCAAACCAAGTGCATTAGTCCTTAAACTCCTAGTTGTTCATAGGTGCTCCGTCTCTAAGTAAATCCCCTTTGCTGCTCATCCTCTCAGTGTTCACTGTACTGTGTTGATTTAGCTCTGACTTTCATGCCGCTGGCTTACCACAGTACAGTGCTATGCTCCCGGGCAGCCTTGGATTTGGGTCTTGGCTTATACCAGAGCAAAATACTGAGAAAGGGATTTGATGACTGGACAAGGGTGGTGTGGGGGAAAAGGGCAGAATTCTGGTTTGGCAAAAAGGCTTTCTGTGTGTATCTTTCCTCTTATTCTCTGGTTTTGCCTTGCTGGAGGTGTGGAAGGTTATTTCCCACAGCACTGATTTCACCGTGCAAAGATCTTGGTTTTTTACTCTCTTTCCAATGGCTCCTTATTATCTGTCAGTTGCAAACACACACACCCCCCACACACCCCCCACCCCCCAATCCAGCAGTGGCAAAGCAGCTCCTGTTTCTTAGGGGCAAGATTAAAATCTTCCCAAATGAAATGTTGTGGGAGTATTGAGTTGTCATTCTCTGGTGCCACAGGAAATAGACTTGCTGTATGTTCCTGCTGCGGTGCACAGCTGATGGAAGTACCTGGCTTGCTAGATTTCAATATGAATGCAAGCGGGTGGTGAATGGGAACCACAAATCACAGCGGTAAAGGAATGTCCTAGGGATGGTCTGGGTGGAAGTCGGATCTTTTTGATGTCTAGACCATGTCGTTAGGCAGGAATGTAATTCATGTCACAGCTGATAAGACTGTGTGTGACTTGTAAATTAAAATCTGTAGGTTCCTTACTGAGATTTGACTCTCCTCTGCCATATCCACCCATGCCTCTGAAATGCTTTGTAGGAATTACTTATAGAAAGTAGTGGTTTTTTTCCATCCATACGTTAATATTTTGTGTCCACTTGCATATCCAAGAATGAAAATTCTGTTTCTGGGTAGAACTGATGGTTGAGCCCATTCTTCACTTTCTGTATGACCCAACATCCCAAACCTAAAGCAATCCTGAACAAGGCACATACAAATTTGCAGCAGCTGCAACTTACATGATTTTATTAACGTCAGTTGCTGAAGCATGCTGAACCCGACAGGCCAGTTCCTCTGCTCCCCAGTGCTGCGAGGTCTCGGTCAGAAGGAACTGAAAGCATCTGGTTCCTCGTTTGACAAAGGAAAGAGCCAGGAGTCTGCCCAGAAGAGAAAGAGGAGCACAGAAGCTGAGTGCCGCCGTGTCACCTCAGTGCAGTGTCACAGGAAATGGACCATTCATGTAAATTACATACAGGCAGGCAGGGACGAAATGTATCTGGAGACTCATCTAAAAAGCCTTTGCTATGGCACAGTTTGGTGTCTTTCAGCAAAGACTTTTTGTTAGCTTCCATGTCTCTCCTCTCTCCATGTTTTGTTGCCTTTCCTAACTACACCTACCTCGATCAACTGCTAAAGACCATGGCTGGAGACAGGAGCTTGTATCGGGCACTCATGTGCAGAGCTGGGAGGGTACTTCTATGAAGGAGATCATGAAGTGCAGCAGCAAATACATATGTTGTATTAAAATATCAAGATTTTTATCAGTTGAGTTTTCTTTTGAGACACAAAAGTGTCCATTTTAGGAGAGAAGAGGGAGCAGCAAACATCCTGTAAGCTCTGATCCGTCGTCGTATGTTGCATGGTCATGTTATCAGTCTAAACACTGACCTGGATTTGCAAATCTCCATAAGCACAGATATGCTTTGGGCACAGTGGGCTTATTGTCCCGAAAAAAATCAAAGGGAGGTCTTGAGTGATGTCTTGCTATATTGATGTTGCTGCTAAAAGCAAATTCTCCCAGCAAGGAAGTGCAGATTGTTTCTGTTATTGATTGCCACAGTCTCTGCTTCATTGAGACCACATGGCCCACTTTGTTTTTGTAGCTGTCTTTTATTAAAACTGACAAAGAGGTATCAGCGTTTGAAAAGATGAGTCTTGAGAGTCCCCTGGGCAGCGTTTCCATGCTGTAAAGTGATACTGGCACATTTGAGCCACAGATGCTTTTAACACACTAATAAAACAAAAGCCTTCCTTCTCAGGGTAGTCCTCTACACTACAAAGCTTTCTGGGTTTGTCCATGTTTAATGGGCCAGGCCGCAAGAAGTGGAGAGAACCTGCTGCCGCCTCCAGCTGTGCGCTCAGGATTTGGACCTGTGTTGTAAACTGCAGAGAAAAATCTCATACTTTCTCAAAGTATATTTTGCTGCTTCATTACAGGCTCTTAATGTGTTTTATACTGACATGGGTTATCTGTATTTGGTTTTAGTGTGGCTGAGACCTGCAGTCAGAAAGCTTTCATCCTGTATTTCCAGGGACCAGTATTTACAGTTCCTACTCCTCTCCTGTTCTTGTACTACTTGACTTCATAAGGAGCCAGTCAGAGCTCTATTTAACACACAAACCCGCAGATCTTTGTTTTGGCATTATATTTGAAGATATCTAAAAAATTTTAGATCTGAGACATTTCCTATTAGGACCTATCATGAATGGAAATGTTTGACCTCAATCTGTCTCTGCAGCAGCTCCTGATATGTAAAATCATGGGAGTACCATCTTCTCTCATTTTGAAGAGGCTTTATGAAGATAAATTAATCTTTGCAAGGCACTCAGATGTCAGTGTGATGAGCACAAAGCTTGGGGGAAAATAAATAGTTCTGTCTATAGGGGCTGTTAGTAGTAGCTGTAAATAAGACGTGAAGCTACACTTTGATCAAGGAGACTAAAGCAGATATCGAATGCTTGCTGATAAACTGAGTACCATCCAGCCTGTGTCCTGGACAAATCCAGACCAGTGGGAAATAGTGTGTGACTGTGTGATTAAAGAGGTGTGTTAATGCAAACAAGCAATAGGACCAATGTGAATTTGCGCCCATGAGCTCAGCACAGGTTTTAGGATGTTCTGTTCAGCATGTTCTGTTCTTAGCCATGTGAGAAATATTAGCCACTGGTGAGCATGAATTATTCTTGTCCTGGCCAGCTGATTCTTTTCCTTTCCTCTGGTAACAAGTGATGATACACAGAGTAGGGGCTAAATGCTTTAATCCATGTCTTGCAAGCATACTTAGAGTTGAAAGTTCCAAAAGGTGTGTTCTTCAGGCTGCAGCCTGCCTTTTACAGACCATGCAAAGCCAAATCCAGTAGAGCTTCAGATCCATAAGAGGGGCTGTCAGAACCCCCTGCTCCATCCAGGCCCCCAGGCCCACCTAACTCCTGGCCAGTACACCCACCAATAAAGCAAACTGCCCCTGCCGCTGCAGAGGAGCTGAGTTCATGTGTCACAGCAGAGAGCTGAGGAAAGGCATTTGCATCTTTTTGGCGCAACGTGGAGTTGCTTGGCCCCACCTTGGTTGAAGCTCGGAGGTGGCTGAGGGATGCTCACACTTTCCTTGCTGTCTTCTGTGCACTTACCTGCAGAGTGAATGTGTCCTCTGTCTGCACGATCCTCCCAGCCCATCTCTATAGGACAGGTTACATATTTTTCACTTGAATTTACTCATATAAGCTGTTGTTTTATCTTAAGTTTTTATTATTGGCCATATTGACAAAGACCAAATAGAACATAATTTGTGCCTGGCATGTTTTTGAGAAAGATGCTTTAATTGTGGATTTACAGCTATGATTATGAGACACCTTCAGAGCACAATAGGGAAAACCTAATGGTACCATTGCAGTGATGAGCGAAAAATAAACTGCTTTTCTGAGTGGGGTGCATATCCTGCTCCATTATCTGACCTTTGGATTCACAGTTCTTGACTTACTGTCCTGAGGCTTTTGGAGAGGAACGCAGAAAGTCTTTCCAAATGCAGCCTCATTAAGCAACCAAAGTGTAACCTACTGATGGCAAAGAGGTTGCAAGTAGCTCATCTAGAGAGGGCAATGGGTAAGTTCCCTGAAATGTCTTTATGCTATAATTGCACATCATAGAGTTGGGTCCAACTTCATTATAGGTCCAAGGAGTTGATGCTAATGGGCTCCCAGACAGCCCCATCCCGCCTTCAGCAGTCAGGCCTTCTGTTGTGAACCCGTCATCTGACCTGTGCTTTTTGATCTGCTGGGCTGCCTGCTGTATTCCTGAGGACAGTACACAAGCAAGCACTCTGTTCTGATTGATGTTAAAAGGGATCATGGGGAGAGCAAACCCCCATGGTCTACTCTGTGGTGGAGAGGTGAAAGAGCTGCTGCCTTACTTGATAAAATAAGCCTCTCTGCAGACACTTTGGGTCTTGGTTTTGGGAGTGAGAGCAGGGTTTGTGCTGAGCCTATGCCACCTTCAGCAATGTTCCTGTGCAGCTGTAGTTTGGAGCTGACCTCACCCTGTTCAGGGATGCAGAGATGGGGAGGGCAGGGAAGAAACTGCAGAGCACTCTGAAAAGGCTCTATCAGCTGTAAATGCAGCCTGCTGCTTCCCGCAGCAGCTCCACACTTTTCCTCTCTTCATCCTATCTTAGCCTCCTCCTGACCTCCTCTTCAGATAAGTCATGGGAACAGACTGTAGTCTGAGAATTCATTCTGCATTCCCTCTGTCCTCTTTTCCCTACCTCAGTCTGTTCTGATTGTAAGGTCTTTGGGGCAGGGACTATGTGCTCCCTGTGTTTCTGCAGAAACTAGTTTAATTAGGGATCATTCTTGGTTTGTTCTGTCATAATAAAAGGGGTTCATAATAATACTGCAGTAAGTAATTCACACCAGTCTCACTGCATTTGCTTCAAAGGAGGCACTCCAAAGTAAGATGAGAGTAGATGAGATGAAGATCAGACCAGCTGTAATTAGTAGCCTGCGCTATCTCATTTTGAAGCAGAGCAGTAACGTGCAGTAGAGACTTTGCCAGCTATTACTGTAGGGGGAAAACCCACACAAAAGGTATTTCTCCATGAGTATCTGTGCAAAGTAGCCACCAATATTCATCAGAGAGTGCAGGATTAAAGGCCTTTGAAGTGTTATTGGAATTGCCAGTTTTCATGAGATAATGAAGATGCAGGTTTGGTATATACATTCTGGTGATCTCATTATCTTCATTATTAATTAGTCTCTGTTCTTCACATTTCAGCTCCAGTTTCTTGTCATTAGGGTGAGTAGCCTGTGAGCGATGCCTTAGTGAGATTCAGAGGAAGGATTCTGCCTCTGGAACAGCAGAGGAGGTGCCAGCCTTTGTTCAGAATTGCTGCAGAAGAAACTGCAGTGCTTTGTACAAGATCAGCAGGTTGTTCTGCCAGAAACCCTTTTAACAACATACCCTGCCTGGCATTTCCTGGCTCAGAGCCTCTGGTTTCGGCTGGCACTCTAGCTGCTGCTGCAAGTCATAGAATCACAGATTGGTTTGGATTGGGAAGGACCTTAAAGCTCATCCAGTTCCAGCCCCCTGCCATGGGCAGGGACACCTTCCACTAGAGGAGATTGCTCCAAGCCCCGTCCAACCTGGCCTTGAACACTGCCAGGGATGGGGCAGCCACAGCTTCTCTGGGCACCCTGGGCCACCGCCTCAGCACCCTCACAGGGAAGAAGTCAGCAGTGATTGTGATGTAGGCACTCAGCTCTGTACTTAGCGTTCTTCCTCTAAGCACCCAAATACGAATATTTGGCACAGATCTCCTCTGGCATGCTTCTGCGGGCACCTTTTTCAGGATGCATAGCATCATTCATCTGTGGGATCTGGCAGTACCAAGCATCATTTTGCCAGTGTAGCCATCTCTTTTCTTTGCTGTGGTAATGCAGTTTAAAGTCTGCTCTCCATTAACAGAAAGCTAGTTGTCTCTATCCTAGCCTCAAACTCTGGACAGGACTTAAGCTTACACATACTTTACAAATAAAACTATGTACAACTAGGTGTATGGCGGACAGGAAAAAACAAAATGAAGGAAGATGGAACCTGCGTGTGTGGGAATGCCCTGCCATTTCCAGGGGCCAGCTGTTGTAGTACTGTCAAACCGACCTGCCATTGTTCAACATTCCTTTGGAAAGCAGAAAGTCTGCTGTTGATGGAGGCAGAAAACACCATGCTCATGAGGCTTTCAGTGTACAGATCCCATTCATGCAAACTGTGCATGAAGCCTGGAGCATATTTCAGTCTCTGTGGTCATCTGAGCTATTACTGACCTGCACAGATTCCCCAGCTGCCTTCAGTCATAATGAGAGGATAGCCCTCCAATCTCACCTGGGAACACACAGGCATGCAGCCCTTCCTCCTCACCCCATTACTCTTACGCATGAAGTGGCTAAAGGTCTCTGTCACTCCAGATGCAGACCACCTGCCATGATGAGAGTGTGCACATCTTTTCCCCTTGTAAGAAACAAATCATAAGTCATATTACACGGGAAATTATCACTTGACTGTGAAATACGTGAAAAATAAGGTTTTGGTCTCAATGGAGATCCAAGCCAGCCTATAACAATCTCCACTTAAGGCTTAGCTTTAATGAAGTGAGAAATGGATCTCTATTATAGCTATGATTATTATTTAATACATTTTTTAATGCAGTCATTTCTTAATAAGAAGTGATTGCCTAAAACCTGTACATTTTCTAGGACCTTTACTGAGGAACACTTCTATCAATGAGACATTTATGCCTTCTCAATTATTACTGTGTAATAAACAGCACAGTCCTGAGTGGCATACTCAGTAATACATTCATCAGATGAAACAAACAGGTATGCTTGTTCTTAAAATCTCTATTACAATATCCATTTTTACTGTTTATCTGTCAGACATGTATTTTACACTTTGCTCACCACAAGCTATTGAAAGTTGTTGGCTAATCATCCTGCAAGTATCAGGACCCATTTACAATGTGCCGTAATACCGCCTGCTTTGTGTAACAATACAAACTCTTCCTGCTTGCATCTTTCAGGGAACCATTTAAAAATGTACTGTGCAAGTAATTATTCTATTTATGATGGTTATTTCCTCTGCAGTGGGCCCCCGATATACAACTGTCTCTTTCAAAATGACTACTGAAACTCAGGTTTTAGAAGTGTCCTGTTCAATGAGCAGTGAAGTTGTCTGTCCCCACATCTGTCTGGTAAAAAGGCTTTCCCATGAATATGGGAGGATGTCTGGGAGGTGGGTTTGATCTCTGTTACACTGCTCAGTATCAGCTTCTGCACAGCTTCCTGGCAGAGCTCCTGAACATGAAGGCTCCAGGTCCCTGGTGCCACCACAGGGAGCCCAGGATCAGTACGGACCTGCCCCACCGAGTCCAGGGACCCCTCACACACCCAAGGAGAGCAGGGTGTGTTGGCTGAAGGTGCATGTCGCTTTCATCTGCTGCTCTTGCACTTCCTTACACTAAACCTAAGGCGCCCCCCACCCTTCCCATACTTCTCTGTTCTGCAGAGGCAGAATTCTTTCCATTTTCTTTCAATTAGCTGGGCAGAGGGTCAAGTTCAGTGAATTGCTTTAAGCTTTGCGTGGAAGAATTGAGGCTCATGAAATTATTTTCATTTTATTTCGCTTTTTGAATAACAATATTTTACACTTAGAAGTCTCCGGCTGAGATGAAAATGAGAACAGGCTCAGGCAAGACCTGGGACATGCAACGCTGAGCTGCTTTGATTGAAGTATGAGCTGGTGGGCTTGTCAGTGCTCACTTCGGTCTGTTTGCTTACAATTGCCTTATCTGGTGTTTCCTTCCCTGTGTAACACTGCAGAGAAGACTGATAGTCTGTAAGGGCAGTGGTCAGCTCCTGGGCAGGAGTTCTGCAGAAAGCATTTGTTTGAATGCCACCCTCTGCCTTTGACTCCCCTACTGCAGGGCCACAGAAGCAGATTTTATTTCTTTAAACTTTTCTTTATTAGCACAGTAAACATGATCCTTATGAGGTGTTGCAAGAAAGGAAGTTACACAGCTTCTAAGAAGTGAAGTGAATGTGAATTGATGGAGGCAGTGTGAGCGTTCTCAGCCTTTTTGTTTTGCTATCCTTTATCTTGTAACTAAAGGTATTAAAATCAAGGACAAAACCAGACACTGCTTCCTAACAGAATCCTTCTGCTTTACTCTATAGCACTCTTGAAGGTGTTTTAGACTGGCACCATCAACATGGGGAGACTGTACATGCAGTTGATCATCACTCAGCTGTAGCAATGAGGGCACACCAGGTTGTCCAGAGACTGTCCTTATCTGGGACCTGATATTCTTGCTGCTCTTGAGGCCCTCCCACCCCACTTCAGTCTCTGCTTTCTTGTTGCTTCCCACCACTTTTCCACCCATTTAATTAATTAAATTTAATTTCATTTTATTTCATTTCCTTCATGGTTTGTGTTGAAGGGACCTTAAAGCTCATCCAGCTCCAATCACTGCCTTCCACTAGAGCAGGTCGCTCCAAGCTCCATCCAACCTGGCCTTGAACACTGCCAGGGATCGGCAGCCACAGCTTCTCTGCCACCCTCACAGGGAAGAACTGCTTAAGAGCTCATCTCAGTCTCCCATCGTCTTAAACCATTCTTCCTTGTCCTGTCCCTACAGGCCCTTATCAAAAGCCCCTCTCCAGGTTTCTTGTACCCCCCATTTAGGCACTTGAAGCCGCTTTGAGGTCTCCCTGGATCTTTCTCACAGTTCCTATTGATATATATATTATCCATATATATAATTATTCCTCGTTTAATCCGCGTTTCGTTTCATTTCATCCCGCTGAACCCCTCAGCGCCTAACACCGAACACCCCCCCCCCCCTCCATAGCGTCGCTTAGCAACCGCGGGGCGGCACACGCGCGCGCCGCCCGCCGTTCCCGCCCAACGGCGACGTGACTCCGCCCGCCGCCCCCTTCGTGAGGGGAAGGGCCGCGCTGTGGGCACCCGACGGCGGCGGGGCAGGTACGGGAGCTGTGTCGGTACCTTCGTGTGTGGTAAAGGGTGGAAGCTTTGCTCTGGTGTTGGGGGACTGCGCCGTGAGGGAAGTGGGATTCGTGGGGCCGCTCCCCAGGCGCGGGGCGGGTTAAAAGCATCGCTGAAACCTTCCTATTGCTCCGGGTTTACTGATTCTTGTTTGCCGAGGGAGGGGTTGTTCGCGCCGGGGTTATGTAGGCTGAGAGGTTGGGCTTGGGCTTGGTGTTGCTTGGAGGGCTCTGGTAATGATTTTACACGGGGGAAAGGCGAATTCGGCTTCTATGGGGGTGCTGGGGAGGAAAGAGGGAGTCTTCGTGCTTAGCCGAGCCTCCTGCAGCACATGGAGATGCCCAAGTATCTGGGCTTTAAATCTTTAATAGGCTCAGAGGAGCAAAGACTACTTTTTAAGGTTTAATGCAAGCAAGGGGTGTGTTCAGCAATTATCTTCTGTGGCACTGGTGATGTGTTTGGATTGCTGTTACTTATTGTTCTGTTCTTTTAATACCCAGCTGGGGTTGTGAATGCATTTGCTGGCTCTGGGGTGCCGGTGACATAGGCAGGAGTAAATTATTTGCTGTCACACAGTGTGTTCTGTACAGCAGTCCTTGTGTGGGACCCGTGTCACCCTGATGCCATCAATGAAGTGGTCCTGCCTTTGGTGTTTTGGGTTCTGATGGGGCTGTGTTCTCTGTGCTTGGCAGCAGCAAAAGGCGGTTTACAGCAGAGATCTTCCTCTGAAGCTTTCAGTGGTAGAGGTATTAACAGTTCCTGGTCTGGAGTTATTTGTCGTGTCCCTGAAATGGACACAGCTTGTGCTGTTCTGTTACATAGAAGTGACCCATGGCAGAGATCCCGCGGCAGGCAAATGCCATCTTTGCTCTGTGCCATGCTAGTGCTGATTTCTGGGTGACAGTTTAGCATTGCTGCATGGATAATAGCAGTAATCTTCATTGTTTCTGGCAGATTTATAAGGTTAGTGGCTTTGGGGGTACAGATAATAATTTATCCTTGTGTTACTTGTCTGATTTAACTACTCATGTTGAGGAGGGACAGATGAGCGGACACTTCTGAAATAGGTTCAGAATAGACTCCGTGAACTTGGACTTCATGATACCTATATGCAAGCCCTTCCTTATGCCAGCATAATCTGTGATTCTTTCGATCCCTTTTGATGTGCTCTTATGGCTGCTTATGTTCAAAATAGCTGTATTCCAGTCAGATGGTACTGAATTGTGGGGTTGCTCCCCAGTGATGGGACTTGATTGCCATTCGCTAATAATTTCTCTGTTATCAGTAAGAAGTGAAGTGTGAACTCGCTGGCGAGACGAGTGATTTTTCTGCATATGGCCCTTCTGATGCTAGGGGAAGGGGATATATTATTCACACAACTGGGTACAGAAGAAGACAGTGCAATTTCTATTGGCTGTTTGGCAGCATCTGCCCAAGATGAGGACCTGATGAGGAGCCTGAGCTGTTCCCAATGCTAGGTGTGGTAGCCTTTGAGCAGTTTTAAGACCTCTTTTAATGAGTTTCATTTAACTTTGTTACCTGAAGAATTACTGCACACAGCAACGAGTGTCTCAGAAGCCACCTGATGTGCAGATGTTTCTCAGCTGTGGTTGCCTTTTCAGGGCTCTCTTCTGCATGGTGGTTGGGGGATCTTTGCCATGAGCAACGGCTGCAAAACAAAACACTTACTATGCCAAAATAGAGAGGAGAATGGAATAGGTTTGCTTCAGTTGCTGATTAACCAGTCATGTTACATGTGTTGAGCATACCTTGATCTTAACTCTTTCAGTCTTTTAAGTAAGTGTCCTAGTGAAATATTTTTAATGCTTATAAAAGTAATCATAGGTTGCTGCTGAATTAATCATTATCCAGACTTTAATGTTCTCTAACGCTTGCTGTTTTTTGGTGGTTGACCCCTTAAATTCTGAATTGCAGCGTAATAATGTAATTCCTTTCATTCTTTCTATAGTCATTTAGGATGATTGCTGCACTGACCATAAGACAGGCTCTGTAAGTGCTTCCTGACAACATAAAACAGCGCTTTGGGCACTGTTGTAGCTAGTACCGCTGGCTGTTAGTAGGGGTCTCCGGATATTGCTCTGTTTGATTCTTGTTTTCAGTGTGCGCACTAATGTTGTTATAAGTGATTTCTGCTTGGTTCCTATCTGTTTTGTCTGTGCATGTGTAAGGGTAGAAATATCTCCTGCCTACACATAGCTGTAAACTCTAAAATAAGCCATGCTTTGTATTTTACCATGTAAGTGAAAAACATGGTTTGTTGGCTGTGCCAGAGTTTATGATCACTTGGTCTTTAATCTGTGTTTGTCATGCGTCAAGTACTATGATGTGCTTGGCAGCCCTTCTACAATTAAGTGCTTTCACTTCATTGTAAGAAAATAAAAGAGCAGGTATGTGAGAGCATTTCTTTAAAAAAAAAAATCAAATGCCTTTTATAAATAGAATGGGACAGTGAAAATGTCTAAAAATAAATGCTTGCAAACTTTGCTGGCTAAAGGCTGCAATTCCAGTTATTCCTGCAGCAGAGACGCCTTAACCTGTGGTTTGCCCCACCACCGGCTGAAGAGCAGCCAAGGTCCTGGAGTTCCTTCCTTCTCCTAATGAAGAGCTCTTTAGAGCTACTTCAGTATTTCTTAAACATGAAGGAAATTAGTTTATAGGCTTGTCTGCATTCAGTGTGGCCTATGAGCTCTTAGAAGTGTTTCTGTATAAACTAGAGCAAAGCCACATCCTTAATACTTTCCCTATGCTTGCCAACATAAACTGCTCATCAAGCATGGCTGGATTTCTTACTGTCCTGGGGAAACTTGAGATGATTCTGTACCTCTTAGGGTCTGAAATTGCTCCCATTCTCCAGTCATGCCTCCCCTCTGGAGGCTGCGGTGTAATCTAACCTGGGTGAGTGGGAAGACACAAGTATGATTTGCGAGGCAAAAATCTTACTTTCTTTGCCTTTCTTTAAATGTCTTTTATTTCCTTGTGTTTCCTGAAGGCCTTGCTTGCAGTAGTATAGAGAAGAAATGCAAATGTTATAGCTTCCAAATTCTTAGGGGAAAGGGAGTTTGACCAGGGTTCCTGCAAACAGTTAGCTTAGAACTGTTTCTCCTTGGAACAGTTTTTATGTGTTCTTCACACTGTTTGTGCCTAGTGTTACTCTGGAAGTACCAGGAGTACCCTCCTCTTCACCCAGCCTCAGGCTGGAGCAGCTCTAATTCTGCTCAGGGAGCTCTTCACCCATGTGCTTGCGGCGCCCGTGGGCAAGAATGATGCAAGTTTTTGTGATTTACTGAGTACTTGCCTGGGTGACCTTGAGGCTTGTCAAAGAAAACAAGTTAGTGTGTGAGCTCAGCTGTCTCCTGAGCAAGTACCAGTTGCAAAGAGCATCCTGTAACTTACAGACTTGCTTAATTAAGGAGCTGGACTGAGAGGCATAGTGGGCTATGCATTAGGTTTAAAATAAAGACATTCCTTTGCAAGCAGCCTCCAGCTCTTTGACATGGTATAGAATCACAGAATGGTTTGGGTTGGAAGGGACCTTAAAGATCATGTAGTTCCAACTGCCTTGCCACAGGCAGGGACACCTTCCACTAGACCAGGTTGTAGTGTTGCTTCAGAATAATCTGACCTCATCTTGGTCCTAAGGCTGGTCCATACCAGGGTGTCTTTGGAGTGCTTGTAACCATGAACTGCAGCTGTGTTGCCTGTATGTGAGGAACATGGTGACATCTGACCTGTGGTTGGCGCTGTGGTGTCCAGCAGTCTTAATAATTTGTCACCAGCCACGTCCGTATGACGGTAAATGCCACTGCTTGTGATGTACCAGCGCTGCCTTCACTGGCCCCGTTGCCCAAAGGGTCTGCTTTAACAGGGGCAGTCCCAGGAAACGATCCCTGGTGAGAGTTTGCCATTTTCTGATTTCCTCCCTGTCACTGCTGTGCTGTCTTTAAAAACAGAGGTTATCTTATCTCAAGGTAAAGGCTTCTCAAGAGGGTTAATTATGTCATATTTGTTATCTGCTGTGCAGATCTTTTTAGACAAATCATTTTCATTGGTTGTATACCAGCTTTTTTAGACCAAAAACTTCAGCACCCCTTTACATGCCACAAAGGTGATGCTGAGCAGACCACAGCTTGTTTCAACATGCAGCTGCCTGAGGTGGATGCCCTGCTTTGGGAAGAGGGTGACAGGTACCTACTGTGGGCAGTTCACTGTATGGGAAGGGCTGTGATACCAGTCTGCAGAGGTCTAGCAGCTTGCACAGTCAAAAGCATTTTACACTGTTAGCAGAGACTTTTTCATGTAATTAGTTCCTGCTCTTACTGGAATGATCACCTTGGGAGTGACATTTGTCACTCAAGGTATACCAGCATGGTGCCACTTTGCACCTCTTCTTCTAGGTATGTGAAAGAGAATGGAAACTGTCTTGTAGCTCACTGTTGGAACTAGGTGCTGAACAGTCTGGTGGGTTTTACTCTGAGCTCAAGTGGTTGATGTGCTGGGCCTGTCCCATGTTGAAGGTGAAGGGAATGTACTTGCTGCTGATGCTTCAAGCTAGAATGTTTTCTTCTGCTGCTTGCTTTGAGCCTCCAGTGATGGGTATGATAGCCCATCATAGCCATGTATGTATGTGATAGTAGTGGGAAGCAGCACAGGGAGTGACAGGGCACAACTTCAAAGGGGAAACAATCTTTTTTTTTTCTCCCTCTCTCTTCTTTCCACTGTCTTCAGAGGATCAAATTAGCAGCCTGCTAAAGTCTTTTAATGTTAAAACTTTCAGAGCATAAACAATGACCTGTGAAAAGGAGTGATTGGATCTAGTCCCTGTGTGTGATGAGGTCTGGCATGTCTATTACGGCCAATTAGAGTGACAGGTAGTAAACACTCCCGACTCCTGCCGCTCCCTGGCTGGCTCTAGGCTGCGCACTGCCTTTCTCCTCTGCCTTGGAAAAGGCACGTCACTTTGAACTTCCTATCCAGAGCACAAAGCAGCCTTTCAGAACCTCTGTGCCCTCTGCTTGTGTGGTTCAGTGTGAACAGCTCAGAAGCTGAAGCTTGGTCTTTTGGTCAAGACCTGTTGTCCGTGAATTGCGCGATTGTGTCAGATACAAATGTTGTCTTGAGGGAAGGAAATGTGACTGGCAGTGCACTGCTGCGCAGGCATAGCTCACCCTCTGCCTGGAAACTCCTCACCAGCTTTCCAGGATGCTGTCCAGCGCTAGATTATAGACGTGGATTTTAAGGTAAACTTGCCCCTAGAAGTCCCTTCCAGTACCCATAGCAGCAGTGTGTGAAGCATTGGCAAAAACTGAGCTTCAGGTATGAGATTGGAGTAATTAAACAGTCAGAAGAAGCTATTGCTTTGAACAAACTATCTTATGGCCCTAAACCAGCTTCTTATTTGAACAGCTTAGTAAAATAACCCTGCTCTGCACACTCATCTTGAGCTCGGTGAGACTTTAAACTCCCAGGTATGTGGGGAGACTTGGTCTTGCATGCTGCAGCAGGAGGTAGAAGCAGTTTCTATGACTTCCTCCCTCCCCCATCAACCTACCTGCCAGCCGCATTGCTGCGTGCAGCAGCCCTCCTCTGCCTTCAGCTCAGCAGAGCTTGCTCAGCTTCCTTACAGACAGATACAGAGGTGTGGTCTCACTTAATGCTTCTGCATTTTCCTCTGACGGAGTTTGTCCCATTCTCAGTCATATCAAAGGGTAGATCAGCATCTCCCCACCTCTGCCTGACAAGTGAAAAGGAATGGAAACATGTTGGGGGAGAATCTGCTTTAACCATCACCCACTTGGTGTAACTACACAATCTTTGTAGAGGAGTGGCATATTTCTAAAACACATTGATGAGAAATGCTTCACACCCTTCTTTATTACCCAGTAATTACAAGAATACTTGCCTTCCAATGCAGTGGCTGCATGAAGATGAGAGTGCCTGGTTTGTTTTTTTTTTCTGTGATGGATGTGCAAAAGTAACATTTCATCTGAGACTGCCAAGTCTGGCATGCCTCCACATGGCACCCCTTCCCTTCCAGTTCTGGTGAGGTGATGTTTCCTACACTTTCTGCTGGGAGGAGACTGGATAGGGAGGGCACATGGATGGAACTGCATCTTTCCCGCAGCTAGCAGATTGAGCTTGTTGGAGGCATGATCCTGGTGAGGGAAGTGCCATGGCTGATGTGCATGTGGCATTTCTTGTTTCTGGTCACGTGTGATTGTTCCAACTCTTACTAATCAAATTGCCGGGTGGTGGGAGACTTGGGTCCTGTTTTTAATTCCTTGTCTCCTCTGGAATACTGGGAGGTTGTCTAAACGTCAGAGGTGCTGACGATTTGGCTGTGACGGGAGCAAATTTTAACTGGGCTTGCTCTTCAGCGTGGATGTATTGATGTAGGCATGTCGTGTAGCCTGTCTGTCAGTCAAGTTGCTAACTTTCAGCTGCTTTATGTGTGGGTATTCTAGTGATTGCTTACAACCTGGGAAAGCCCAGCCAGGTCACTGCAGGGCAAGGCAGAGCTGTATTCCCATACCCACCTAATGCTGATGCCTCTTTCTTTCCCCACAAAGATCAGAAGGAATCCATGGGAATCACTGTCTTCTGGTTTCTGCCTCTGTTTAGGGTGACTGGGCAAAGGCAGGCTCTGCTTACTCATCTGGCTTCAAGGCAGCCACATAATTGCCTCTTTTGAGGAAGAGAATTCATTAGTTTGTGTGAAGTGGCCTTGGATCTTTGGGCAGCAGGTGCTTCTATAGAGCAAACTGTTGCTGAATATTCAACAGTTGCTATACAAGCAGCTGGCTGACTGCCTGTGAAGCACTTGGAGTTATCTTGAGCATCCGATTAGATAAAGTGCAAAGTACTTACTGTTTTAAAGCTACCCGCAGCTATGTTGTGGTGGTGCCGATTTATCATTCATTGGTTTTGTTGGTTTGGGTTTGTTGTTGGTTTGTTTTTTCTTTTTTTTTTTTATGTGAATCCCAAGTTCATAAGCAGCAGCATCTCTTTTAAGTCAGCCAACAAAGACGGGAGCTGCCTAGCAGAATGAGAAGTGATTCATATTCATGTCGTCAGAACTTCACTCTCTTAGAGGTTTCAACTGGTAGCACATATATTGGAAACAAATGACTCAGGATAGAAGTGTCTCCTGATCTTTAACGTACTATTTAAAATCAGGCTGGCTCTTTAAAGGCTACCTGAATAACATTTGTTCTTGCCATCCTCGAATTTGGTACAAGAAGTACTGTAAGATACCTGAACTGTGAAGGAATAATTTGAGATGTTAGGCTGTGCAATCAGCCTTTCATTTTTTTAAGAGTTTCATTTCCTTGGGTGTGGTCTATAAGCACCCTGTGCTGGATGGCACCATCGAAAGTATGGTCATGTAAGAAACTGTGGTCCCTGAGCTTTAAATATCTTTCTGCTTTAGTCAGTAAGGTGTGGATGCCTACATGGTGTTTACTAATGACAAGCTCCAATTCTGACTTGTGTAGTAGCTTCCTTAAGTTGTTTCAAAGGTGCTTTGTCTGTTTTCTTCTACTGGTAATTCAAGCCACAGAAGGAAAACTTGAAGTGTGTAATTGTGACAGTTGCACTGAAGGCTGAAGAGGTGCCATCCAAGTCGCATGCTTTGCAGGATTTCTCTGCTGCCCATCAGAGGTGTTCTGGTCCTTTGAAACAGTGCATTATTAGGGGTGTAGTGATTCCCCACCCCATAGCTCTTAAAACTTAATAGCTAAGCATGCAGTTCCTACCCACAGAAAAGAGTCATGCAGGCTTCAGCACAGGGTGGTAGTTGGGCCTGGTTTCTGTACATCTTGCTGAGACAGTGATCAGTAGCACTCATTGCAGGGGGACGTGGAGCACTTAAAAGCATCAATAAGCAGCGAATGCAGCCATGTACTCCGGAAGAACAGCCGAGATTTACTTCCTAAGGGTCCACTTTGTTTTCATAGATCTGTGAGGAGGTGCCATATATGTGTAGAAGATAGGGCTGGCAGCCTGGGATTGGGTGTGCTGTGTGGCCCCTGCTTTTCCTGCTGAGGAAGCAGCAGAGGGCAGCGAAGGAGAGAGAGCTCCTCAAAGGAGCTTGGCAGACCCATGTTCTTGTTTCTTCAGTCTCTATCAGTCCTGAGCTCCCCACAGCTCGAGGATGGGATCAGCAGAAGGGAGGACCAGCTTGCAGGAGGGGTTCCTAGTCTTGCAGCAAAACATTTCAGAAGCTGTAAAGCTGGTGTTCAGGCTTATGGTGTGTCATTGCCTCCAAAAGCTCATTTCTTTGTCTTACAATGGGGCTTAGCAGTGAAAGTTTAGGAGCACTTTGAAAATGAATACATGGTACTGACCAGCATGATATGGTGCAGTCTGCTGTAGCTGTAAATCAGTGCTCCAGTGCAAGTAAATTTGTGAGGGTTATGTTGCCAGAAAGTGACAGGAAAGAAGAGTGAGCCTTCAGCCTTTAGAGATGACACTGCATGTTTAATTGCTAATGGACTTTTTTTAAAGAGCATCTAGGCTGCTATTATTAGAAAAAGCAAATGTGTGGTGTTACCTGTAGGGAATAAAAAGGGAGTTTTTTATATGAGCTTCTTGATCTTTACTTTCTTATGTTCATTTTTTTTGATACCTCTTGAGATTTTCCTGCTATCAAAACTTGCTGGAGCAGAGACTTCTCCAAGACCCCTGAAAAAGATACGCTGATTGGGAGGTAGGGCTGGGCAGGAGGTGCTTCTTCCTTTACTCCCTGAAGCTCCTATTTCAGAGATCCACTGTGTGTTCCATGCCTCTCTTTTCCTCCTGGATCAGACTTTTACCACCTGGTGCAATTCCATAACATCAGTCAGGGCTTTATTGCATTAAACTTTTCAAGAGAAACAGGGGCTCTGTGCCTGTGGGGCTAAGCATGCAGGAGCAAACTTTGGGAAAATGTTAGACGAATAAACACTTCTCCATATTTCCGAAACGTCTCAGTTGCTCTTAGCAATCTTTACCTTTTCAGCACCTCCTGATAAGGGTCTTGTTGCTTGTGCTGCTTATTTGTTGATCCCAGTGTACTTTGCAAAGTGCAAGTGTCTTTATGGCTGCTTGCTTGTGAGTATGCAGGTCAGAAGATGCACTGAATTTGCCTGGGGCTTTAGCAGGGTCAGGGCAGACTCCGGGGCTGGTGTCTCCAGCTCCTTGTGGATGAGGAGTTGTGGCCATGCTGAAGATGCTGTGGCTCAGGACTATAAATGTGAATGCGTGAGGAAGGTGGTTTCAACAAATACTACACAGCATAGACCAAGAATGAATCCTTTTCGGCATGTCTTGAAACAGTACCTAGAGAAAGTTTCCTGCTTAATAAGGCTGTCATGGAAAAGTAGGAGAAGACACATACGTGTGTGCTTATTATTTTATAATGCTGAAGTGTCTTACTGATGTTACTTGTGTGTCTGGAAGACCTGTTGAAAGCTCAGCTACAGAAGCATTCAGTTACCTTCTCTGAGTATGTACCTAGAGGTTCAAACACTGCAGGTAAAATTGTCCTTTTGCCTCCTTAGGTGCGCATTAGTTAGCTACATTTGAGCAGATGCGGTTGTTTCGAATTTCTTAAAGCTCGATATGCTGGGAGTTTTCATGGAAGCTGGTATTTCAGGAAGAAATGGAAAGCAAGACCTGCATTTCTAGTCGTAGTTTTGCAGATCTTCAAAAGCTGCAGCTTCTGGCTGATTCCTCTCATTTTGAGGTGAAAAAGGCGCTGAGAAAACTTGGTGTCATCTGCACAGAACATCACTAGTTCTGCAAAAGGGGATTTAAGCCTCCGGCTCTAGTGTGGGAGTGTCCAGAGGCTATGGGGGTAGCCTTGAAGCTGTGCTGCTGCAAACGGTGCTGTGTAGCAGTATCCCTCTGAACATGCTTGCCAGAAGGGCAGCTGGTGCTGGTTTAGGCTGCCGGGGCCTTGGAATTCCTGGGGAAGGAGTGGGGCAGGATGACAGTTGCACCTAAATATGAGGTGTATCTGTGAATGAAACACTTAATTACTTGTGCCAGTAAATTAAGCCTTAAGTGCATGATTGTCTTAACTTGCTGGCAGTGGTTCAGTGGTAAAGCTACCTGTGGAGCTTGCAGGTAAGCTTTGGAGTGGAGCTCTGAGTCAGAGTTATTTGCAGGACTCAACACAGGAGTCATGAGTTGTGCCATGCTGAATGGGAATTTTCTTGGCAGTATTGTGTTGCTCCCTGTCAAAGAACAGGGTAAAATCTGAGGCTTTATTTATTTAAGAATTTCTATTTGTCCCTCAAGACAGTCACAAAGAAAACAGCTTATCTTGGCTAGTGTGAGTGCTCATGGGGCAAGAAGGGAAGGGAGGGGAGGAAGAGCAAGAGCAAAGTGTTGCAGTAATGAGAATTACTCCCTTATTTTAGTTGCTGCTTAATCAAGACAAGGTTCCAGGAGGCAGGAACAGATGGCTTTGAATTTTTTTTTCTTTTTCCCCTGGTCTGTTATATCTTTGATTACCACCAAAACTTACCAGAAATGTTTTAACACCTGATAATTCTTTTTAATGTTATGTATTTTATCTATCCTCAAAGACAGAGTAAACTCTTAGACTTGCCTGGCATGCTTTTCTTTAATAATATTAATCACAGGCCTGACTCTGACTTCATGTATTATTCAAAGGATGCCTCTTTTTATAGTAAAAACTTTGAGAATATTACTTCCAGTGCATTTTGATAGCAATTTAGAGCAAAACTCACTGTGTTTTTTACCTGAGTGTTGTGTCCCCTCACCTGTAGAAGAGTTAAGAGACTGTATTTGAGCCTTTTGGAAGGTGCAGGCTACCTTAGGGGCTTGCAGGAACCAGGTTGGTAAAGCAGGTCAGCAGGTCAGCCTTTTTGTTTCGTGGCTTTTATTCAGTATCACTCTTGCTTACCGGGGCATCCAGAGAGTGGATTGTTGCTTCTCCTGTATCCTCTTCACTGCCTCGAAGGATGAGCTGAACTGACTCCCAGTCTTTCTCTTGCCAGGGTGGTGAAATCCAGGACTGTGCCTACTTGGACAGCGAAAGCACCTACAGCGAGTTGGAGCTCTTCCCTGATGAGGACGTGATGACTCTAGCACAGCAGGAGCTTCACCATGAGTCTGACATGGACAGTGCTATTGAGAGTGCCCAGAGCTCGGAGGCCTCTGATGTGTGTCGGAGTGAGGAGAAGGACGCTGTGCTCGGTAGCCTCTTTCTGCCTGGTGACAAGTGAGTGATGGTCGTGCCTCATGGCAGCCCTGTTCTGAGGCATGTGCAAAAGGACCAGGGAGGAAGGAGCCTTTATGTGACTAATCCCTACTGTGGGAGGCTGAGGATGCCTGAAGGATTTAGAAACTAAATAGCCATTTAAAGTGAGGGAGATGGATGTCCCAGTCCTCTAAGTGGCTTAGACAGTCTCAGCCCTGGGTCCTTCTGGCATGTTCTGTGAGCTCTCATGGGACTTGCATGTTGTGTGGTGAAGTGAAAGTGTTTGGTCTCTCCAGAATGGATCACTCCCTTAGCATCCCCCAAAACTTAGGATCTTTTGTGTTCCCATAAGCTTTATATGCTGGAATTAAAAGCAATACTCCCTGCAAAGTGGTGCAATATGAGGAATGCTGCTTTAGTCTTTTGCACATCCAGTTATCTGAAGATGCGGGCTCTGTAGACTTGCATTGCTGCTCCATCTACCAAATTAATTCTGTATGTTTCTAATTTTCCATAGCTTTTAGTATGCAGCAGTAAACTGTGTTTAACAGGGTGTCCTAGCATGTGCATGTGTAACCATAGTCTGCTGTTAACACAAGAGTGTCTCTGTAATTCTAACTTGACTCTTCCCAGGTGTGTTGTACCTGAGGGTATTGGTAAAAGCTGACTTTGGGGGAGGAAAGGATCCAACTTGACTTACTCCAGCTTTGAACTGAGTAAATGCAGAAACACAGGACAGAGCTCAGTTGGAATTGCTCTGGGAGCCTCTGCCCTGGCTTCCCTATTTCTGGCTTGTCAGCTTGATTTGTGCCTCCTAAGATTCTCTCATTGCTAAGGCAGTTCTTCTTTCTCCTGGGCCTCCTTGGATCCTCTCTCTGTAGCCTCATTCCTGCTCTTCTCCAGAACGTATCAGGATCTGAGATCTGTCCTTCTCCCATTTGCCCAAGCAATCCCAGAGACTTTATCAGCTTTTTATCAAACTTGTCTCCTTGCTTTGCAATTCTCAGTTCTCAAGAACACCCATCCTTTTTGTGACTGACTTTTATCCGTAGTGTGTTTGAAACTAGTATCTTTCCTCCCAGCTGAGGAGACAGTTTCACGTCTGCAGTCTGTTGCTGGTTATGCGTTCATGATCTACCCTGAGCATGGATTGTTTCAACCCAAGCAGTTGAAAGTTACAAAAACTGTAAATTGAAAGTTCTAAACAACATCACCAGGTGGGTTCAGCAGCAGTGACTGCAGAGCTGCCTGAAGAGAAACTTAGCCAGGCAGTGCATGAGGGATAATGGGGTACTGG
Source organism: Psilopsiagon aurifrons (assembly GCA_025447955.1). NCBI lineage: Eukaryota > Metazoa > Chordata > Aves > Psittaciformes > Psittacidae > Psilopsiagon > Psilopsiagon aurifrons. The sequence goes on along the minus strand of JAOEHY010039018.1, from coordinate 20,674 downwards.
GCTCCAGTGTGTTGGCAATGTTGGTGATGTTCCAGGGCTATAATGCTGGTGAGTGATTTTTTGTGGACAAGTATATGCTATCCTCCCAGCTGAGGACTGTTCATTTACCTCCATGCCTGGTGGAAGCGTTATGAGGAACTTTTTCCTAAACTGACTTGCTGTAACAACATTAAGATTCAAGCAGCAGCTGCAGTTGCACAGATCAGAGCCATGCAAAAACTTACCACTACACAGTATGTCTGTGACACAGCAACTCTTTATGAATAGATGTTAGTGTGATAACATTGAGCTTCACACTAATCCGCCTTCCAGCCAAGGAGCCTTGTTAGATAAGTTTGATCTATTTTGAGTATTTCTATCTTCATGATCGTCATCTTTTAACGGTGTGCCAGGCTTGACTTGCCCTAATTTCTTTTAATGTGAGTTAGATAAATGAATTGCAGGTTATAAATGGATCTCATCAAAACAGGAGAAACAAAAGAGCATCCATCTGAAAGGTTGGCAGACTTCCTCTTCTACTAATTGCTTTTGGAGGGAAGGGATATGCAAATAATGCTTTCACCATCCACCAAAGGAACACTGTTGCATCTCTTGTTTACAGCTCACAAGTGTAGTATTACAGGAAGAGCAATCTCCCTGTCTCTGAAAGTGCTGGGCATGGTTAAGGCGCTTAAGGTAGATTCAGTAAGGCTGAGTTCCTGGAGAACATCACCTGGAAGCTGCTGCCCAGTGGCTCAGCTAGTGGAGTTGAAGATGCAAGTACTGTGCACTGAAACAGAGGGAGTAGAAAAGTTAACCCAGTCTGCAGAAAGTGTCATCAGATGAAATCGGGGCTTGTCAGCACTGGATTCTGCCTGTAGGAGGAACAGTAATGTGCTGGGCAACTCCAGAGCTTCTCAAGTGAAGTGTGTGTTTTGGGCCTAAGATGAGTATTTTCTGTAGGGAAAGTTTGTTGGTAAGAACTCGTGAATTTACTGGCTTGTCTGTTTGAGTGCCTTATTGAGATGGGAGCTGAGCAAACCTGTGTTAAACATCTGCCTCTGCAAGACAGCTCACTGCATGTCTGCAGGGTAGTCTGGGCTCTTGGCAGGAGAATCACCATGCACCCTCTGCAGTAAACATGTTCTGTTGAATTAGATGTGATGTGCTCAGAACTTCTCTGCATGCCGCTTTCTTATGGTGCCTGCCTCTGCTGATTTATTTATTTATATGCCCTTTCTCCCTGAGGTCACAGAGTTCCCTAGCTGGTTGGCATTATCTTGGGTACTTCTGGTCATAAACCAGCCTTTTCTTTTGGTCTTTTGGTTTCTCTTCTGAAAGACATGTCGTGTCATGATAGGAGGAATGGCAAGAACCCAGCCTCAGTTAGACGCCAACAGTAGCATTCGTGACTCTCTGGCATGTGGCAAGCTAAGTTTGTTTCTGACCACACAGAAGAAAGTGCCTGGAATTCATGTGATGTGGGAGAGAGCTTATGGGAACTACTGGGAAACTGAATGTGGAAAAGAGTGACAGCCTCTGTCTTGTACATCTTCCTCTCACTATCCCATGCATTTTAGAGTTGTCTGCACAGTTCCTGCATCCAGAACAGAAGTCCGGTGAATAGTGGTTTTCACCGCTACATAGAAATGATGACTAAAGATTGTTGAGGTGTGCTATTTAAAGTGAACTGGTTTGTGTTGATCCAAACCTGTCTCATAGGTAGCTTGTTCATAGATTCTCATAACCTTGTCTTTCAAGGCACCATGTCAAATGCACATCAGATGTATTTAGCACTTTAGGCTTTTAGCACAAAGTGGGTCACAACTTCAAATGAGGAGACAAGCTGTGAAGGTGGAAGATTCCATGTGAGGTGAGATGCTATCAAAGTTGGCCCTCGAGACATTTTGACCTCTTGTTTCAGGTCAAGTCCTCACAACCCTTCTGCAGCATCTGACCTCTCAACTTATTCCACCGCCTCTCTGATCAGTAATGAAGAACAGTTTGAAGACTATGGGGAAGGAGATGATGTGGATTTTACTCCCAGTAGCCCATGCCCTGATGATGAGACCAGAACCAACGCCTACTCTGACCTTGGCTCATCTGTATCTTCCAGGTTGCTCCTTATTCATTAACAAATAGTTTTTCCATTTTGTTCTTCCCTGGGCATGGGTGAGCATACCAGAGTTTACACTGGTTACATAGACTCACCTGAAAAGCAAAGTGTTATCAGTTCATTTTCTGCCCTCCTGTATTTAATAAGAGCTATAGCAGATATGTTGTTTCTGATAATCTGTTGGGTTCTGTTGAAATAGCTGGGCTGTTTTGCATGTAGAGATTTCTCTCTATTGCAGACAGTAGATTTCACAGTTAAGAGCTACTATTGGAAGTTATCTGCTGCAAGCTGGAAACCAGCTTATTGCTGTGCATCAGCCCTGATACAGTGGATGAAGACCTGTAAGGGAGCTGCTTCTCTTTAGTGTTCTGATACTACAAATCTTTAGCACCAACCTGTAAGGTCAAGTGCTTTATATGGATAGGGGTTTAGCTGAAAGAAAGCAGGGAGATGCTCTAGGATTTTTCTGCTTGGATTAATAGCACAGGAAGGTCTTGAGCTTCATTGCTAATACAGGACAAGCTCACTGCATCCCTCTGTTCTGCATGCAACCCCCTCTGTTTCAAGCACTCCTGCAAGCCAACCTTCCCGCCTCTCTCATGCATGCAGAGCCAGCACTCGTTTCTGCTGCCTCTTCATGATGATGGCTTGTGTCTTTCATCCCCTATTTCCTGAGGTTTATCAGGTTCCATTCTCATTCCTGGGGCTCTGTGCACTTCATGCCATGATTGCTCTCGTTTATTTGAGTTAATTTTCTCTTTATCATGCCAAGAGCTACTCGTATTTCCTCTTTAGACCTATGTCCAGTTCTCCCTCCCTCCTCATTCCAGGGTTCCTTCTGTGCTACCATCTGAGGGGGTTTGTGTGATGACTTCTTGCCAGACCACTCTGTTTTCCATCTTCCTGTCTTTCTCTTGGAGAAAAGACTCTTCAGGTTGCATGCCAAGTTATAGTGGGAAGATGGGCAAGATGAGAGGGGGACACTGCTAAGGTGGAACTTACTAATGTAGCTGCTTTTACTACATGCATTACCTGGATTCTGTGTATCTTTTGCTATCCTTTCAGTCACCCAAACTGATTCTTTGCGATGACACCCAGAGCATGTCTTTTGTAAAGCCTCAACTCAGAGAGGTAGATTTGCCCCAAGACCAGCATTCTCCATCATCAGCTCTAAGTTAGATGAGCTGTGGTTCGAGGTGATGCCTGAGTCCCCTTGCCTGTGATTCTGATATACAGACACAGTCAAAAGGAAAACCTGCTGGGAGTTGGTTACTATAGCTAGTAACATCTCTCCTTTCCTGCAAACAGTGCTGGCCAAACACCCCGAAAAATGAGGCATGTTTATAACAGCGAGTTACTGGATGTTTACTGCTCACAGTGCTGCAAAAAGATAAATCTACTCAACGATTTGGAAGCCAGGCTGAAAAACTTGAAAGCAAACAGGTAAGCAGCCTATTGCACTGCATTTAGCAATGCCCCCTTCAAATGGGACTAGCTAGTAACAGCAGAAGAGGAAGAAATGGTCCTTTCCATGCCTGCAGCCATTTCTGTCTTACGCATCTTTTGCTTTTACAAATCAGCTAAGAGATTCAGGCCTTGACATCTAGCCTGAAGGAAAATGCTGTTTTTCATTAGCTAGTAAGTATTTTTCTGACTTTAAGGTGCAGACAGCATCAGGAAACTCAAATATTTTAACCAATGAGCTCCTTGACTGCAAAGGAGAGTGGTATTTCCAGGAATTTTCCCCATGAAATGGGCTCTGCTGGGCAGATCTACAGGGAGCTCCTGTTTTCTCCAGATGGGGAGGAAGGATTTGGCATATATTTATCTAATGTGTATAACCATACATACACCTCTCCTAAAGCTATTGGTCAACAGAGGTACTTTTTTCCTGTGGAATTTTTTTTTTTACTTTGTCCTTTAGAGAACTTGAAAAAATGATGAATCCTGTGGAGGAAGTTACCTGTGGGGCTCTTTGCAATTTCAGCTTTTTCCTTGCAATTCTATCTCTGCCACTCCATCCACTTCAAAACTGTACCAAACACTTGGAAAGAATACAGTGCTTCCAACAGTCATCTTAGGGGTTTAGGAGGAAATGATCTGGTGGGCTTCTAGCTCCCCCTAGACACTGAATATAAATCCTGCCTCTCCCCATAACTCTTGACAAAGTGCGCTGTACTGCTGCTTCTCTTGCTGACACAGCAGCACAGTACTCAATAGGAGCAATGTTCCTGCCTAGCAAGAAGTTTGCTGACACCCAGCCCGTGTCTGGCGTGGGCTTTGGTAATGGTGTGAGTGAGGCTATACGTACCTGGCTGAAAAAGAGTGAGAGTCTGATAAAGAACTGTGTGTCACTGCACAGAGATACGACATCCCCTTTATCAAGCGATGCATCTGGGTATTTGGATTTGGTTCTGTTGTCTGGAGTCTGGTCCTTCATTTTGATAATACTAGTCTCTGACTGCAAGATGGCACTGTAAAAATGGAAAGTAGCTCAGTTCCTGTGCTGAGCTGGAAGGCATTATGGGGAAGGATAAACTAACCGTTCATAAAATCATCTAAAAACTGAGGATCCAGAATAAATGTCCCTCACTAACTCAGTGTCCCTTTGTGATGCTTCTAATACTAGTTTCTGATTTACACTGACAAATCTCTGCTAAATATAACAGTATTTACAAGTTGATTTATTAATAATCACAGTAATTCATGGCTCCATTCATCTTCACATTGTTGGTGACTGCAGCTTTTGATGAAGTTGTCCAAGAATATTGTTCACAGATTCTTTTTTGGTTTACTTCACTTAAAAAGTGAATATTATGTTTCATTGTGCAATTCACCTGGAGTTTAAGTTAAGATTGAATTCAACACTGATCAAATAAATGTTTAATGCCTGTATCATTCCTTCTGTATCCTTGTAGCCCTAACAGGAAAATATCAAGCACAGCTTTTGGAAGGTAAGAGTCTTCAGCTTTCTCATGAATACATGTGAAAACAGCTGTAAAAACTCCATGTGTGGGGGAGGGAGGAGAGAGAAGGAATAAGTTTAGGAAAACAGAAATGTGCCAAGGCAAGTTTTCAAGAGAAGAAGGGGCCTGTGTTTGGATAGGGGTGTTACAGAATCTAGAAGCCACTGCTAGTCTTGGAGCAGGCCTATGGACTGGAAAGAGCTCTGTTAAGAATGTAGTTAGTTGCTTCCTTGTCTGCCAACTCTCTTCCTTTATACTGCTGTTGCAGCAGTGCAGCTATTGCTGCTTTCACCCTTATGCAATGAGGATTTGTGGTTGTTGCTGAAATGCGAAGGGAAGCAAGAGTATCCCTTTAAAAAGGTCATCTGGAATAGTGATCTTCCTTTGGCTGAATGAACCAGCCCTGGGCTGGGGAGGGCTGTAAGCTTCAAAAGTGTTTTAGATAATCTCCAGTGCTCTCTATTCGGTAGCGGGAACTGCTTGAGATGCTCTTCTTCTGCTTCTTGTGGATGTTCGTACAGTATGAAATGTTCTAGATTAACTGTATCAACCAGTGCATGGTGGTGACTTATTTGCCTTATTTCTAATTTATATTATTATTTTCTTATTTTTACTTTAGTTATTTTTATTTAAATATCATGTTATTATTACTTCTATTATTATTTCCTTATTTCTTATTTCATAGACTCATAGAATAGTTAGCGTTGGAAAGGACCTTAAGATCATCCAGTTCCAACCCCCCTGCCATGGGCAGGGACACGTCCCACTAAACCATGATGCCCAAGGCTCTGTCCAGCCTGGCCTTGAACACCGCCAGGGATGGAGCATTCACAGCTTCTTGGGCAGCCCATTCCAGTGCCTCACCACCCTTACAGTAAAGAACTTCTTCCTTGTATCCAATCTAAACTTCCCCTGTTTAAGTTTGAACCCGTTACCCCTTGTCCTGTCACTACAGTCACTAATGAAGTCCCTCCCCAGCATCCTTATAGGTCCCCTTCAGATACTGGAAGGCTGCTGTGAGGTCTCCACTCATTTCTATTATTAATTGCCTTAGTTTCTAATAAGGCAAATACAACTCAGTACACAGTGTAAATAAGGCAGGTTTTAGCCTATATTAATAATGGTGGCAGATCCTATCAAAAGCAACAAAGAACTCGCACACAAGAACCAGTGCTATTGATTGTGTTCACTGTACTTCATTTAGCTGCCAGTCTCTTGTAGGACTTGTGCTTAAGCAGTTGGAATTGTCACTGAAATAATTGCACTGATTTTAGCATCAGATGTTCAGAGTGCAAAGCCAGGCTGTGGGGCAGTACCTAGACTCTCTCCTCCATCCTTACCAAGCAAAATAATTAATCCTTCTCGTCTTTCAGACAGCTCTTCCACAACAGTAACTTCAGCAGCAGTAATGGCAGCACAGAAGACCTGTTCAGAGACAGTATAGACTCCTGTGATAATGATATCACTGAAAAGGTGAGAAGCTGAGTACACTGAAGTTAATGTACCCAACAAAATCCTGCTAGAGGCATGCATCAAACTGACAAAGTTCTCAAGTTCTCTTGCTCACAGTTAGCAGTGATCTGAAGTAGTTTATTCAAAATGTCCTTTCTATTCCATTAATACTATGATTTTGCTTCACAAAAATGCAAGAACTGTGAGAGTACAGATCTAGGCATTGTGTTAGTATTTCTTTACTGTGTGTTTGCATTGATCACCTTCATGGAAGATGCAGGGTCTAGCTAAACTCAGAATTTCAGAGCTTAATTTTGCTGCTGGCTTTGCAGGGAAGTACGCTGCCTTTAAACAGGTAGCATAGCTAAATGCCACTTAGGAGCAGTGAAGGGCTGTATAAAGAGAGATTCAAACTCTCACTTCTTTTCCACTTCCCCTTCCAGGTAACGTACCTAGAAAAAAAGGTGACAGAACTGGAGAATGACAGCCTGACAAATGGTGACCTGAAGAGCAAACTGAAACAAGAGAATACCCAGCTAGTTCACAGGTAATAAAGTACAGAGCCAGTTCTCCTGTTTCAGAGCTAAGCTGGAATAGAGTTGTAGGAAAGGAAAATCTCAACCTGTAAAATATGACCAAGTCATCTGCCTTAATGCTAACAGATAAGGCTTCAACTGAGAAGTCCAACTGGAACAGGACTGCCTTGCTGAATTTTCAGCAAGCAGAGGCCTTCCAAGCAAGTTTCTTAGTACAGAGATGTTACTGACATAGAGCAAGCTCCTTTGTTGTAACAGAGGTTACCATTGTTTGTTCTTGTATGTATCAAGAGCAAAAGGCTGGGTCATAGTCCCATCTTCTCAAGACTGAGAATGAAAGAATAATAGATGAACTGATACTACCTCTCCTATGAAGCCAGGCTGAGAGAGTTGGGGTTGTTAGCTGGGAGAAGAGAAGGCTTCAGGGAAACCTTCGAGCAGCTTCCAGTGCCCAAAGTAGAATTAAATAAAGGAACTGGAAGGAAAAAGAGAGGCAATGAAGTTGCACACTGTTGAGCTTTTTAGAGTGCTTGTTGAAGCTGTTACTGAAATGCACTCTGCTTTCCTTAGAGTTCATGAGCTCGAAGAACTATTGAAAGACCAAGAAACTTCAGCAGAACAGACCCTGGAAGAAGAGATAAAGAGACATAGAGAAGCATATATCAAGTACGAGAAAGAGAAAGGCACTGAAATTGAACTGCTAAATACAAGGTAACAAACATCCTGGTGCCACCCAGAACAGAGCAGGAATTCTTTTTATTCATTTTTTACTTTACATGTAAACTTATGCTGTTCACAACCAGACAGTGCCCAGAGGATGCTTTACACTAATGCTTTAATCCACATGGCCCATGTAGGCAGCTTAGCTGGATATTTGGCATGGGTTCAAGGAGGGAATTGTGACCAGCTGTAGCATACATTTGGGTCTGCATTTGTTTCTTCCTACTTAATTCTTTTTTGATGCTGCTTGTTAGGAGCATAAGAATCTGAGGGGCAGTGTAGTATTTTTGGCCCCAAAACCAACCAAACAAACGGTGCCCAATAGCTCATGCTAAAAAAACTAATATTAGAAATATTGTGTGGTCATTCTATCAGATGGCTTTTTAGAACATGCTATTTTGCATGTCTGCATTCGTGAGGTACTTGCTGTAAGATTTTTGTTATTGACACAGGGTTCAACAACTGGAAGAAGAAAATGGCGAGCTGAAATGCACTGTAACACGACTGAAATCACAAACGGAAAGATTAGATGAGGTAACAAAACCCAAGTGCTTGAGCAATTTAACAGCAGCTTGATTTGTGTAAGAGCAAATTTCATATAGTGGTAAACCCTGCTTCTTCAGTTTGCCTTCCCTAAAAAAGACTATTAATGGAATTGGAACACTGGTCATCTTTAGTGTCAGGAATGCCCTGAGACACATGCCAGCTTATAGCCAGCTGTATCTCTACAGTTGTGTGATAAAACTGAAGATGGGTCATGCACTTGGAAACTAGCTGTGAAGTTGCCCATTTGTTCTAGGAAAGGCAACGCATGTCAGATAGGTTGGAAGACACTAGTCTGCGACTGAAGGACGAGATGGATTTGTACAAGAGAATGATGGACAAGCTGCGGCAGAACAGGCTGGAGTTTAACAAAGAGAGGGAAGCCACACAGGAGGTAGGTGTGAAGAGGGATGTAAGACCAGGCAACCACATCTCGTCTGCATAGAAGCCCATCTGCGCAAAGAACGCAGACAGAATGAACAGTGAAAGTTCAGCATCCATTGAATGTATTACTGGGTTGTGTTTCTGTGGGAGCGGTACCCATAGGGTAATGAATGCTGCAAGAGTAAATGTAACCTCTTTGGATCAGGGATTGAACTTGAAGCCTTGAATGTGCACCCTAAGATTTCCTTTACTATGTTTTCAAGGGGAATTATGCCTCTCGGACATGAAGCTTAGAGGTCAGAGACACTTTTAGCTCTGAAGAGGTTTAAGTGACCTTGTTCTTCCATAGAAGAGCAAGCGGCTCTATGGTGGGGCTGTCTGGCCTCAGCCAAGTTCACGTGGTGCTGGTGTTGAAGTACAGAGGTGTAGCACAGAGCTGGCTTATGGGGAGGGCTGGTTGTGGAGGGACTGGAGAGACATGGCCTACTTGCATGCCCACAGCTCATTGAAGACCTGCGAAAGGAACTGGAGCACTTGCAGCTGTACAAGCTGGAATGTGAGCGTCCTGGACGTGGGAGAAGCTCTTCATCCAGTGTGAGTGAATTCAATGCCAAAACCAGAGAGGTGGAAATGGAGCATGAAATAAAAAGGCTGAAGCAGGTGAGCAGGGGTGGGCCTCTCGATCCGTGTAAAATACACAGGAGTGCTTTGAAAAATGCCTATAGCTGCCACTCATAGCATGCTGCCTTTAGATTTCGTATCCCCTTCCTCACAAAAGCACAAGAACCATGTTGCATCTGTCTAGGACTTCTTTGCACAGGCAATGTAAATTGTGTGCATAGGAAATGCCTGTGATGCAGTCAGGGTAGCCTGGTCTGGTGGCAAGAGTTGCTGCTAGCTTGCAGCCTTACCTTGTGTCATCCAGGCTACCTGTGATTCAAAAGATTCGTTGTTCAATGAAGCCTTATGGGAAGAACTTAAATCAGTGTCTTTTTATCCTTAAACAGGAGAATCAGAAACTTCGTGACCAAAATGATGATCTCAATGGACAGATCCTAAGTCTTAGTCTTTATGAAGCTAAAAATCTCTTTGCAACACAAACAAAAGCCCAGTCACTGGCTGCTGAAATTGATTCTGCATCAAGAGATGAGGTAATATGCTTTTTTAATCAAGTACTACATCCAAAAATATGCTGGTTTCAATGTAACTAGCTGTTAAGGTTAAGCTATTTGAAGCTGACAAATGAACAGCAGAAAAAATCTGCTTTGATAGTTCAGGAGTGTTAGAAGATTCCCTTGAATCTAACAGTGATTTTTGGATGCTCCTTTTAATATAACTCTTCCATTTATCTCTCAAAATATTGTAATTATTAGAATCTCATTGAGAAGTTTTACAGTGGATTTTAACAGTTTTAACATCTGCTACCTTTCAGATACTGTGATAGCATGACGTTAGTTTCACACAAATTGCCACAGTTACTTAAATTTTTACTTTCTCTTTTAGATTCGGTTCTCAGTTCAATAACAAGCTCTCACTTAGATCTATGCTTGAGCTATATATTTCCTGTAGCAGAGCTGAATTCTTGAAGAAAGTAGGTAGCATGCAAGGACAGATTGTGAGATCAGGCCAGTGAGAATGTAGGAACTCCCAGGGAAAAAGACAGGTTAGTGATGAAGTTGGTTAAAAGGAATTGTTTGGGTTTTATGCATCATATGTTCTGGACAGAACTTCCCATTTCTTCTTCAAGAGGTGTCCTGTGACAGACCTTTTTACCTGATCTGTATTTGAATGACCCTGTTAGCCTTAGCTCCTGGGCAGTCCCTTGAAGTGAAGAACATACTTGAGTTTCTTGCTGAACCAGAGCACTGGTAATTGTTGAACTCTAATGAATTTTTTTTCTTGACAACAGCAGAAGTCTAATTTGCTTTTACCTAATTATTTCTCATTGTGTATCTCATGCCTCTGGCTCATGGGAAAAATACCCAGAACTACCCTTCTAAGGGAGGAAAGTGCCAACTATGGCCCAGGCTTCCTAAATCTTACATAAACTTTACTCATTGTGCCATTTGTTTTCCTGTATAATAAAATGAAGGTAAGAAACTGCAGACTCAGGGTGGGACTTTTATCAATGCATGAAAATGGGTGCCCAAATCACACTAGGGTGGATCTAGGGCTCTAATGCTCCTGGACAGGTTTGTCAGTTTGGCATTAAACACACAGAGCATAAAAAGCCAGCAGTCTTCATCTTTGGAGAGTTGGAGGAGCCAGTAGAGTATTGTGAAGCTCTTGCACTCTGAGATGGGGAGGCTTACCCCTGGTGTTGGATGCAGGATGGATTGGTGTGTTAAATAGGGGATTTGTGTCAAATAACCTGCCAAAAGATCCCTGGTGATGGCTGTTCATCACCTTTCACCCTTCTTAATAGTAAAGATCTTTAACATCCAGATTGTTTCTCATAGAGAAACAGGGAGGAACTAGAGGTAGAATACCTATCACAAAAGGTGATATTGAATAGGTACTTGTCTCTCACCTGCCTGAACTTCATGCTATTATGTAAACTAGTGAAACTATTTCAACAGTAACTTTGAAATGTTGTGTTTCAGCTCATGGAAGCCCTTAAAGAACAGGAAGAGATCAATTACAGATTGCGACAGTATATGGACAAGATCATTTTGGCAATCCTAGACCATAATCCATCTATCTTGGAGATAAAGAATTGAAGAGAATGAGAGAAGGAAAAGCAGCAACTGCCTGATGTTTCTGCACATGCCACTGGATCTAAACAACACTCTGATACTGTAAATTAATCTATAAATATATATATACACTATGTGTGAGTGTGGGTGCGCGGGTGTGTTTATATGATGTTTGGTACACTGTTATTTGTCATTGAGTTGGCTTGGTTAGACTTTTTCCATGCACTTTCAATACCTGTGATAAGATGGATACTGTATATTAATGTAATAACAATATAACTGGATCATGCTGTTTTAGATACTGGACAAAATTACTCTACCTCTAGTTGTAAAGGTAAAAAAGACAATGGAAACACATGGATGTGTCCCTAACTTTAGGAGCAAGAATTGCTCTTTTGTTCTTCCAGGAATTTGGGTACCACAAACCAATTAACATACCCAGGTTCAGTTCCTGACTGGTGCTGACTGTGTATTTCCTATTTGATTTAGTTTTAGTACTTAAACCACACCTAGGACAAAAAACAAACAACAACAAAAAAAAAACAACGCTTTGAGAAAAAGGAAGGACTCAAAGTAAAAGGGAAGAAGAGGAAGATATTGCAGAATTGTTGCTTTTTGTGAAAAAATCACCATCCACTTGTTTGCCACTGTCAGCACAAAGTGCTTTTTATGTAAGTTCACTTTGGAGCCTGCTTTGGGATGCTCTGAGCCAGCCTGCTCTTTGATGTGTGTGAGCATGTGTATTTTTATGCCAGGGTCCCTGTGTAGCATTGAGGCAAAGAAGCTCTTCAAATCTGTTCCCCTATTTTCAGGGGTTTATTATGGGCTGTTAAGATGAATTCTGGGATCCTGCCCCTTCACCCTTAAGAAGGAGCACATTCTAGTTCTTACCAAAAGAAAAAAAAAAATGCATGAAATAACTCACATCAGGGGGAGGAGGAGCAGCCCTTGAAATTATAGGTTGAGTTGCTTTCCCACCCAGATACACATCACTCCTTTGAGACTGGCATTTTGTGGGCAAGCTGTGAAGAGGACTGTCTGTGTCCTAACACAGTGGTGGAGGGAAGTCTAACATGGAGTGACTTTTTATCATAGGGCAGTAAAAATGAAAAGGGCTTGGTGTTGCAGCAGTTGCCAGTCCAGGCTGAGTACACACATGCATATTTAAAGCTCTGAATAGGGAGTGCATCCTGATTTAAGTGAGCAGTGGTGCAGGTGCTTAATTTTAAATGTGTACAGTGGCTGCTCACAGAAGTCAGTTGTACAGAACACTCAGTTCTTTAAAGCTGAGTGTATGCTTAAATGCTGCCTTAAATAGGATGGACTTCAACATGTGCCTGTGTTCTCCTGAGCTGGATCTGTGTACTATAGGTTTAGGACCTTTTTAATGAATAATGTAGCTTGTGGAAGGAGCTTATGGAATTGTTTGGATAGTTGAATGCTAAAAAGAAAACTATACCATGCACTTTTTTAAAAGTAAAAATACCACATTTTTGTTTCACACCAACTGGCACAGAAAAACAGGCCCAAATACCTGGCTTTCCCTGGTGCATAGAGACGTGTCCTCTATTGAGTACACTCCCCAGAAGAATGTTACAGTAGCAATGGCTGTGCTTTTCTGTGTATTTCTTGCTGTTGGCAGTGTCTTGCCCCTAGTATTCTCTTGATGTATCTTGGTGTGTATATGTGATGCATTTTTCCTGAATTTGAATACATAAGACTGTATTCAGTTATGGATGTAAATATATATATATATTTTTCTGCAATCTGTGCTCTTGCCTTCAGTGATGTCTTGCTGGAGTGATGGGAAGCAGGGGAAGTACTGAAATCAGGCTTTTTGAAGGCAAGACAATAAAACCAACTTGTTTCTGTGTACCTCCATCAGGCAGGTGTAAAGTAACTGGAAAGTGCAAGGGACCAGAGGAGTAACCATGGGACAGCACTGCAATGCACAAAGTGTGTAAGACTTCAGTGCTCTGGAAGAAATGATGCAGTCTTGTTTAAACAGTGATGTTTCAGGGCTGGTTTCCTGAGGCTGTAGGGTGAGGAAGTGATTTAAAGACTACTCCTGCGCTGTCTGGAGATGGTGCAAAATGACCTCTGATGTGCTGCACTGTAAAAGATTCTGTCGTGGACAACACACGCATGCGCCCTTCCCAGAAGGCAGGAGAGGAACATTTAAGCCAGAGCTCTTTGCTTGCACTTTAGTGATGGCATTTCCCTCTAAGTGGTGCTGTCTGTGGGTTGTGCCAAGGACTTTGTTCTTTTTATAGTCCACAGAGAACTATTTCAGGTTGTCAGGTGGCTGTTGCTGACCTGCTGTCATGAGCAGGGCTGGGTGAGCCAGCATCGCTGCTTCTGGAGCTGGCTGTGTTTGGTAAGTTACACTTCTGTCCAGCTCTCATGTAGTGGATTCAAGGATGAGTGAAGCTATTGCAGGTCTGAGTGATGACTGAATGTTTCCCCCTTAATATTCTTAGAGTAAACTGAACTTAGCTTCAGAATGTTAATAATCTAAATCCCATTCCCGTTAGGACAGACCACCAGCAAATGTTGAGGACTATTTCACTGAAAGTGGTGCTGAGCACTTGGGCTTACTTCACTGAGACAAAGACCCACGGACATGAACAGAAGACATGACTGTAGTGATAGCCAAGGTGTTTGCAGGTAATTATATGTAAGAGGTGAATGGCCACTCAGAGTGACAATAGTCACTAAATCTGGCTGAAATCCTGAAAGTGGTATTTAGCCACTTAGCAGTGGGTTTTCTAAAGGCTCGCAAGACTTCTTGTTCAGCTCTGTACCCAACTGCTTTTAGCATGTAGAAGCTCTTACTGCAGTGTTTGTGCTTGAAGAGTTGTCTTACCACCATGTTGGTGGTGTTTGTAGCTTTGTTTTATTGCATAAAAGTTATGCTTTTGCTCCTGTGGGGCCCTCAGTGTGCTACTGCTTTCTGATATGTTCAAATACATATCCAGATGCTTGATATGTTTGATAACTAATGTGATTTGGAGGTGGGAGAGGCGTTTTACTGGCAGATACATTTTCCTCGAAGACATCCACCTCTAAAAATGCCAATTAGCAATTGCATACTTAAACTGAGTAGCTACAGTAACTACACATATTAGACCAGCTTGTTTTGCAGCCCAAGCCTTGGAGAACCCTTCTGTCCCAGAAAAGAAATCATCATGTTTTATGACTCTCAGATAACTTGATAATAAGGGATATCTTGATGGGTCATGGAAGCAGAGAGTAATCAGATACTGATGTTGCAGAGTACGTATTTTGGTTAAGTGTCAGACAGCCACATTGGCAGAACACACAGGAGGTGTGGGAGATAGTCAAGCACTGGTTTCAGTGTCTGTTCTCTGATAAATCCTTTATTGTGGGTTTCCTTTGCGCTCACAGCCCAACTGGGGAAGTACAGCCTGCCTCTGTGTCAGTGTCACTGTGGGTGGAACAATGGCTTCACCTCCCTGGATAAATAACTTCAGATACATCTCAGTCTAGCACTGCTCAAGTGCAGTGAACGTTCTTGTGTCAGCTCTGTGCTTCTCACTTAACCCTTGGGGATGCAAACACAATCCAAGGTGCTTGGATCTTGATCTGCCTTCTTATTTCAGTCTTTTATAGATTCAGAAAAGCTAAGTGATGTTCTGGTCAAACCAGTTGCAAACTCCTGCAGATATTTTTGTACAGTGGAAAAGATGACTGCTTCTCACCAGAAGCTGTCCTTTGTTAAGCTGATCCAACACAAGCTAGTGCAGAAAAAATCTGTTTCAAAACTTGCACTTCAGAGTACCTGAAATGTGGTATCTCAAGATTTCACTGATACTGGTTGCTTCCCTCCAGACATCACTCTTCAGCTGCTGCCTAGTTCTGGTTTTAGAGTGTGATGTTGATTCAAAATTACCTTAACATAAAAGAGTATTTTTCAGCTTTCTGAACAACTTCTATTGAAGACGCAAGCTGTTTGAGAATTTGTCATGTTTAGAAGCGCAGCAGTGACAAACTGTAACCATCCCATCTATTTTTAAGGAGTTTTTAATATGCTAATTTGTAGCAAGTCTCAAAAAGGGAAAAAACTCCAGTACACTTTTGCTGCCAACTTCCCTTTTATGGACTTGGGGAGAAATTCAGATGTTTCTCAGCCAGCTCTGGTGGGAGTTGAACACAACGTTATTAATTCTCAGAGATGTGTGAATCAAATACTTTGCTGCTTGACAGCAGCACTGCCCAGTTCACTTCAGCAGAAGTGCATTACTCTCCAGACAGGATCTTGGCCTGCAGTATGTAGGCTCCCTGGTCTGGTTAGTAATTGAGGTCTTGGAAGCTAATACATAAACACACACTGTAGCCTGCTCCATCGGTCACTGCTCAGCAGTCTCTGCATCCTAGTGCTAGTGATGAATCTAAGAAGTAGAATTTACAAATAAATGGATACTTTTTCTCCTTCTTTAATGGCAGTGAATATAAAGTGGTTTTCTCTTCAAACAAATACTGCACGGCGTGGTCTGAGGGATGTTTTCCAAGGAGGGAAAGGAGTAGCAGCTGTTCAAACACTTGCCAAATCGGTGGCTTGGTTTATATTGATTCAAGTGAAAGCTTGACTCAAGCTTTGACTGAGCAGTTCCTGGAGTGGTTCTGGTGTAAGTAACAGTGCTCATATTCCAGTTATTTCATTTGTTACTCGGGAAACCTTGTCAAGAAGCCATGACAGGTGGTGTGACACAGCTGATCTTAAAGGATTCATTTCATTACAAGATGCTGCTGGCATCTTGTTCCTTTGCAGCATCCTTGGGGTGGTTTTCTCAGTGTTTTTCAATGCAAAATATTGTTGTAGAAATATCTGCAACTCAGGTCACTGTACCATCATTTGCCACAGTGTGGAGCCAGCTGATAGGGCTACATTGTGTTCCTGAAAACTTTTGTCTGTACTCTGAAAGTTTTGTTCAGCTGCGAAAGTAGTACCTATTCAAATGTATAATTGTGAAGAGATTACTTTTTACTTAAACTTTAAACCTGATGAAAACATATATTAACAAACATGGATTTCTATGGTATAGTTTGGAACCTACTCCGAGAATCTGTTTTAGTGGTGCAACTATGACATCTTGAGCTGTCATCACTCGGCAGAGCCACATTCACCCTGGCAAAGGGTGCAGAGGTGATAGTTCTGGCTGACACACAGTCAACACATAGACAATGAGGGGTGCAGGAGGGCTGTGGTTACTCTTCCACTCAGCAAGCTGGAGCAGTGGTGATGTTGCACTGCTCAACGTCAGCTCTATTTTGTTTAATACTTTATCCACAGCTAAATTATTCTGGCTTTGGAGAAAGGAAGTCAGAAGGGGAACTAAGAATTTCATATCATGTGAACACTGTAATACACTACAGGGCAGCAAATGTTGCACTGACGGTATGCTTAAATACTGAGATATTTTGAGAATTGCTGTAATACCAGTTGTGGGAGTCATTTGGTTTGCTTTGGTGCACAGACTGTACTGACATTTTTTGCATGGTTACATATTTTAGTACTTGTGCCTTTTACTTCTCTGTTGTGAAGATGCATTTTCACATTTTATTTCCTGTTTTGGGCACTTTTGATATACACCTTTTTAATTTGATCTTCATATCTGGTTTCCATGTAATGTACATGTGTATATATAAAATAGATCAGATTTGTATTCATGTGCCTCTGAGATGTAAAAACTACTCATTTTGTACAGGTTTTTTAGAAGCACTAGGTCATGGTCTAGATTATGTAGCAAATTAAATTCAACATAATTAGCAGCTCTCTGTCTTTGAGAAATGTTGTGTCAGATGGCTGGTCTTTTTTGTAAGGTAGTGTCTCATGCACACTCCCCAGGTTTATTGTTGTAATATCATTATGAGATCCATTCTATCCACTTGTTGGTTTTAGTTAATTCAAAATAATAAAACACCTAAATCAATGTTATGGTCATGACTTGGCAGTTACAGTTTTTATTTGCACTAAAGCAGATTTGCTCCTTTTTATACTTGAATGGACACCAGACCAAAACCTTATTTGAACACATTGCCCATTTCAGGTTACCTTCAGTCTGGGGTTATTTTTGTGGGGATGAACGAGTGATTTACTTTGCCCATTGAAATGGAAAGAGGAATAGCATTACCAATTCATAGACTGTCTTTCTTAGAGAGGGCAAATGCTTTAGATGATTTCTCCTGTTCCCTCCATGGCTTCTGTGGCAGCATTTTGTAAGGCTAAACCCTGGATCTGCGTGACTGGAGACCTTCCTCTTGGAGATGTGAGAAATTGAGTGTGTCACTTTCCACATTTTGGCTGCTGAGGAATAAACTTCCTTTGGGATTTGCAGCCCAGCACTCTCCTGAGGCATTTGGGAAGCCAAATAGACGCGTTGTGAGACTGGGCCATCCTAGGGGTGTCCTTCCCTCCCATCGACCTGTTCTTGAGCTGCTGCTTTCATTTCTTGAGCGCTGACCCCCTTATCTGGTGAGATGCTTGAATTGCACCCTCTCCCCCATCTTGTGGTTTATCAATACCCTGCTCACCAGCCCCTGGACACAAAGGGGTAATAAACTGTGCTAAGTCACAAGAAAGAAATCGTAAGTATCCCTGAAATGTCCCAAAACACGAAGTTTTTTGAACTATAAACTTACATTCCATTCTCATGGAGCAGTATTTTTAACTGAGTTTGGCACCTGCTTGGCATTATAGAGTTGCCTTAGGAACAAGGAGCTGGGTTTATGTTTTACTTCGTTCCCGATCCCCGCCGTGCTGGGGAGAGGCCTGAGGGGGAGCTGTGCCATGGCCGGGCCCAGCGGCAGCTCCCAGGTGTGCCCGGAAGGGGCCGGGGGGCGGTGGAAGCCTCGGGCAGCAGCCGTTAGCTGCGGCACATCGCCCGGGCAGCGCGGACCAAAGGGGCCCCCCGACCGTGGGGTCACCACCGCGGCAGGACGGCGGAGGACGCAGCAGTGCCCGCGGGGCCCCTTCACCAGCGCTCTGAGGTACGGTTTGTTCAGTTGTCACCGGTTTGAGGTGCCAGGCACACTGGCACCTTCCCGGGGGGTGGGTATTTTAACTGCTGGAGTGAAAAATGGCCTACGAAGTGCCTGGCTGTTTTGGTTCAAGGCTGCTTGCTGTGAGGGGAGGGCGCCTCAGGGGTGTCTGTGGGCACCGCTGCTGAGGAGAGGGGCCCTTTATTTAGGGGAGGCGCTGCAGTCGAGGGGCAGCCGCCGTCAGACCGCAGAGGTGCTGCTCACGGGGAGAACGGGGCCCCGGTGATGTAGCAGAGTGGCTCCGGGGGGGAAGCAGCCCTGTGCAGCTCCCTGCCCGGGCCTGGACTGCCGGCCTGCAGCCTGCGGGCGGGAAACCATGAGAGACCGCCCTGCCATGGCCGCGGGGTTGTGCCTCCACAGGTGGGTTTAATGGCGTTGAGGTCTGCTTTGTGAAGAGCTGCTGCTCGCACAGCCAGCCTGCTTCCGCAGGTGCTGTTCGTGCCCTTGATGAGGAAAAATGCGACCGTTTTGCACGTGTGTGAAGGATAATGGAGGGTGTAAAGCCAGAGAACTAGGCCTATGGAGCCTAAGGTGGTAGGCTCAGCCTGCAGCTGCGCTCAAAGCAAGAGAAAGGGGACTTTGAAAAGGCTTCAGTGTTGAGTTCAGGCTTTGCAGGACAAATGTTTTCCTTTAAAAAGCATTTTGATGATCTTGAAGTGATTATGGTGGGCAAACTGCTTCGATTTGGCTGTCAGTAGTTTCTGAACCTGGTATACAGCTTTTACAATATCATCCCGTGTCATTGCTGGGCAGCTTTTCTCCCCGGTAGGTACAGGTATTTGGGAAAGTGTATGAATAATCCTTGGAGCAGCCTACCTGTGTGTTACTTTCCCAGGCTTCCCTATTCCCATGTTCCTCATGGCAATAAGGTGCTGGATAGTCAGATTTATAACAGGAGGCTCAAAGAAAACTGCCTGCTGTGTATGCTAAACCATGTCACCAGAGAGCAGGGAGCAGTGGTGGTCCCAAATCTGAGGCTAAGCCCAGGCTAACATGCTGCACTAGTGACCTACTGCCAGACCATTCACTCGTATGCAAGAAAGACACACTGGGGAAGTAAATCAGCTGTTACTCTGGGGATAGCGTACATCAAGAGTTGCTAACAAATGACCTTGTTCTTACTGTGCTGGGAAGATCTTTGGGTCACTTTGCAACCAGGAGTTAAAGCTCAGAACTCCCTGGGAGGTGACTTTTATCTGGCTCATATCTTTTGGAGGGAAGAAGGTTTTGAAGCCGGGCAGAGGTTGAATGAGGCAGTAGCAGAGTAGGAAATAGATTGCAGGAGCTTTGACTCCTGAAAACTTGGACGGTGGCAAGGCAAACTGTTACAGATACAGAGAGGAAACGCATCTCGTGTGAGCGCCGAGTGAGTGCACTGGCCAGCTCCTATAGTCTGGCAGCAGGCTGTGATCTCATGTTGTCTTGACAGACATGTTTTGTTCACATAGCATTCTCAAAGCTGTGACTTTGATGCTTTCCCTTGTTCTGTTTGCTGTTCTTGATGGCCCGTGTTCCAATGTTTTCCCGATCCCTGATGGTAGATGGGGGTCTGGAATGCATCACTCCACTCTAAATGTCTTCTGACACATATAATGCAGCAGGGACTCTCCTAGCTTGCATAACTCAGGGTTAGTTCTGTCCTTGGAGCCAGCTGCTTTTTGGATGCAAAAGAGGGGTTAGAACATATGACTAGTAAATTGAAGATTGTCCCAGATGTATAACTGCTTGGGTTAATGGTGATTTCAATAGAATTTTGCAGTGGTTATTTGTCTTTTGGTGTAGTGCTTAAATCCTTATTCCCTCACACCACAATCTTTGTGCCTTAGATTGCTAACAGACAAGGTAGTTAGTAGTTTGATGCAATAGCATGTAATGTGAGGCTTGCAACTCATCGAGCAGACTTTCTGAAAAGAAAGAAAAGCTGGGCTGTGGCACCAAGTGAGGTAGATGGAACTGTACTGTTTAAAGGCTGTGCTCAAGCTGTATGGTGTAAGACTTGTATTGTAACACAAGAAATTGCAGGTGTTTCCTCACAAGTCTCTCTTGGCCACTGTGTGGCTTTCCTTGATGTGCTCGGGCTTTTATTTAAAACCTGAATGGTCACCATGCAGGATTGCTCTCGGCTCTCAGTTATCCTTCCGTCTGCGTGACAGAGAAATCGCCCCCAACCTTCAGCCTTTGGGATCGGTCCGAGCTCTGTGCACAGAAGAACAGGGGGGG